>QVNW01004401.1:0-21749 GCA_014825475.1 Pseudomyrmex flavicornis
TCGTTTTTTTTTTTTTTTTTTTGATTACCTACTCAAACTTTTATTCACATTTTCGCGCTTTCTAAACGATCTAAATTCTGTTTTTTCTTTTTTTTTCTTACAATCCACACTGATTTCGGACCGATAAACCGAGTTATATGTTGCTACCGGCAATGAGAGGTAGTTAAAACGTTAATGACAGGTTACACGTACCTATAAAAACGTTGATGAATAGTTGCATACGCATATACATATATATATATATATATGTATTGTATTTATACTATATACGAGAGCGCGAGAGCAGAACCGGCGAAATTGCCGGGCGAATCAAATTTTCACGTGATCGAAGCTTTCGACTATAATCGGCCGTTTGATCTCCGACGGGACAATATTTCCCTCATAAACGGGCAAGCATGGCGAATCCGACCACCGACCGTATATAGGGCTGGTAATAAAGCAAGGGCTTATAAATAACGCGTTGGTTCATGACTGCGACGGGGTTGTTGTTGCAACCTCGAGCGCGGAGAGCGTGGCAAATCGTTATCCCGCTTCTCGCCGTCGTTTCGATTCGCATCGAATCGTGTATCGAGAGAGACGCGCAATGTCGATCGGCATTGTAACTCGGTCGGAGCGATTATCGCGGACGCGCCTCGGATCACTGTGGGAATTAATTTGTGGGGAGTCGACACACATTTGACGGGAAACCTATTTATAATCGAAATCGCTTTCGGAAATCGTTTAACGGAGAATGAAGTTTTTTTTCTCTCTTTTTTTTATAACGTTTGATATTAGCGTCGCCTTTCTCCGAAATAAATCAAAAGCCCAAAGAAAGAGATTCTCTGAGCTTTTGAAAAAAAAAAAAAAAAAAAAAACGGGGTTTTTCCCCCTTTTCCGTAATTCTTTATGCGGCAGGCTTAAGACCAAATTACGGTACTTTACTTCCCATTTTGTCCGAGGAAAAGTGTGTTTGTCAAAAAAAAAACCAAGAAGTTTGAAAAAGCCTTGACGAAATAATCGTTGCAACTTTCACCCAATTATTGTGAGATGATGCGAGGGACAAGGAAGGAAAAGAAATAAAACTTGCTTGAAAAGATTTGAACAATTTAGTGCAACCAAATTGACAATTTTACTGCTAAGAGAGATAAGTTTTGAAAAATTTCTTTTCATTTTCGTCAATGATAAAAAAAGAAAGAAGCGTTTATGTGAATCGTTATTGAGTTTCTTCTGACAAAAGATGCATCATGGAGTGTCCTTGCCAAACATCACGTTTAACGCGTGAATTTTTCTTTTCAATTAACGGAAATTTGGTTCGTTTTCAATTTTCCTTCCGTGTCCCGCGTAATCGCGTCATCGATATTACGCTCAATGCAGCTTCTTCTAGCTCTCACGACTCTTTTTCATCGTTCGAACTCTCCTCCTCAAGAGGCGCTGGAAAACAAAACAAAAAAACACTATATTTTAATAAAAACTTCGCGCGCATGTGAGAAAAAAAAAACGTCTTCGCTCGGTGGATGTGAAAATGTGATAAAGAGGAAGGCTATGAAAGATGAAATTTATTATAACAAACATTATAATGTGTCTATAATGTGTAATACGACTTTTTATTCGTTGCCATTTTTCTCTCTTTCACTCTTTTCTATCTTAAATCTAACAAAGTACCTAAGTTACGCGTAATTTTATCTAGAGATCTATATATGTACAAGATACAGGATATATACAAGAGAGTTGTGTATATATATTACGTGTGTTTGATGCTCCCGCATCAAACGTAAATCGACCGCTTTATCCTCTCTTAGAATTAGCCAGGACAACCGCAACGGACAAAACACCGAGCGAAAATTTACGAAACAGTTTATTTTATATTGAATGCATTTCATATTGAATTTTTTTTATTATGTCAATAAATGCGTGTGCGTGTGCTGATATACATATCTATGCGAACGTAACATTTACTCGTCAGGTAATGATCGACTGCAATACGTTACTCATACGCAATATCACTCGTTTATTGTCGACACACAATAAAAAAAATAAAAAAAAAAAAAAAACAAGACAAAACGAGAAACAAAGAAGATTCAACGAGAGAGGATTCGCGAGGGAATACCGAAGACACTATTGACAAATCCGCGCACGTTGCCGTGCGCGTTGTTGTGCTAGTTCTTAGTTTACGATATATTTTATGTATAAATATATTATATTCGATGAAGATGCGCAAATGTGTGAACGAAAACATCGCGGAATACGAAGATGTCTGTTTGTAAATTTATCACAAGACGAGCGAAAATATACATTTTTCAAAACTACCTTCAACATTATGAAGAGTGTGTTTCTCTCAACATTATAAAAATTGCAGCCTACATATCTCGAGATTCTCAAAACCTCTTCATCCCTAAACGGAACACTATGTGCTACGAGGTAGCCATCGAACAATAATAATAAAAAAAAAAAAAAAAAAAAAAAAAATCGGAGTGTGTTCGATTTGTGTGAAAAAAGAAGGAAAAAACGACAAAACTCGACATCGTTTCGATTCGGGATCGATTCCAGAAAATCAAGCCACAACATAGCTAACCCAGTAATACTGAACTGATAATCGGGATCATCGGAATATTATTAGTAATCAGTATTAACAATAAGTATACACCTAATATACATATATACATGTGTATATATGTATTATATGTACATGTATATATAGTATACATATATGTACTATATATACATATATATAATATACATGTATGTACAATACGTATATATGCGTGTCCTTTTCTTCGAGTAACAATAAGCTCATCGCGTGTTGATCAGATCTTGCTTACAACCGACGCGTCTCTCTCTACATAAATGTAATTTTCTTTTTGTCTTTTTCATAAAAAAAACATATTTTTATTACAATTAACATCTCATTGCATCTTATAAATTATTTTTACAATGTTGATTAAATAAAATTATATTTTACATGATTTTGATTATGCGCGCTTTGTGTTTATTGTTATAATTTGATTATTATAATTTTATAAATAGAAAATGAAATTTTATAAATAAATTTGATTATCACAGTTTTACAAATAGGACATGAAGCTTCAATAGAGATTCTATTTGAATCTGTTGTGCTTGTTTTCCTACGTAAACAAAATTTTTATTACCAGATTGGCTTCAATTACTTTAGATTTAAAATAGGAAACAATTATTTTTGCAACTAAAATAAAATTTTTTTTCTGCGTGTCTTTAACTGCTATTATATAATACAGTGAAAAGATTCATCATCAAAGGTTTAGCATCAAAATTTGGACTCACCGCTGCAAAAATACACACCGCGCGCGGTGTCAGAATCTCAGTTGTCGGTTACTGCAAAACAAAAAAGCTTTGATCTCCGAAAGAGATAAAACCAGTTTTTTCTTTTTTCCAACAAGTGCGCAGCGTTATTTGTGTAATTCCTGCAGCGCAAAGAGTTATAACCAAGGTCTGATCGCACGACCGACAGAAACTTTCACAAGTTTTTATTTATTTATTTGGCGCAAGCTTGCTCCGGTATATCGTTTATATACGGCTTGAACAGACTCGGCTGACCGATCTTCGTGGCCGATGTCGATGAGGGTATCGCAGTTGTGGACACGCCGCTGTACGCGCTCGGTCTGTTCTCGGCGGTGACGCGCGAAATTGGCGAGACCGTCATCGTGGGTATGCTCATACCGTTTGGCAATCTAAGCGGCTGCTGTTCTCTGTTGATTCGGTGGTCCAGTATCGGCGTGGTCGGCGGATTGGCGAGCGTGTGATGCGAATGATACGAGTGCACAGCACCGTTGCAATCGCAGTCGGATTCCGGGCTGTTCGAGGGCGTGTTGACCGGGCTGAGATCGGCGGTTTGCAGTACCGCGGGCTGGCGGTACGCGCTGCTGCTGGCGGGGATGTTGACGTTGGAGAAGGCGGTGTTGGATCCAGGCACGCCCAAATTGAAAGGTAAAGGCGCGAAGGGTAACGTATGTGCGTGCGACGGATACGAGTTGACGCGTGGATGCGGTCGCGATAGCATGTGGTAAGGTGCGTATCGCGATGCATAGAGAGCCGCAGCGGAGTACGACGTTGCCGAGGGTGCCAGATGCGCGGTCGCCGGCAGATTCGGCGCGCTGTAGAGCGCGGGCGGCATACTCGCGGCCGCGGCCGCGGCGAATAGTGACGCGAACGACGGATCAGCGTACATTATCGCATGAAGCGGTCCCACGGCTAGTCTCTGTCTCTTGTCTTTCATCCGTCTGTTTTGAAACCACACCTGTAATTATAAAAAGAGTCGCACGTTTTTTATTGAATCACGCCGCCAAGTTTACGTGTTTTCTAACAGACTTGCGAACAATCTGCGTACGCGCGTGTACTAAAAATTCAAGTCTGTTTGTTGTCTGTATGTATTGGAAATTACTTATGTAGAGGACAGAGTTGAATACATTTTCGAAGCAAAGCACAAAGAAGGTCAGAGGATAGATTCGCAAAAAACGAATCTTCGGTACAAGAGACACACACCAATATGCACGTTTATGAAATATGTAAAAGACATTTAATCGTGACTTCGATCTTTTTGCAATTAACCTCGTTGAAGTAGAATTAAAAAAAAAAAAAAAAAAAAAAAAAAAAAAAAAAAAATTTTATATCGGCACACGTGTGTTCGCGAATGACAATAGAGAATTCCCAGAGGCGGCAAACGATTATACCCGTAATTCGTGCAGGACGTTTACCGGCGTTTAACACCTCGACCGTTCTTTCTCTCTCTCTCTCTCTCTCGTGCGTGTTGCTCTCCGCGTGCAATACGTTTTACGACCGGTCGAGCATCGCTGCGAGAGAGAGTCGTCCCGGGCGCGAGACGAGAAATTAAGAGATCCATTAAAAGACTGAGGTGGGCCGCGAGGCAGTTGCTAATTGAGACGTTTAACACTTTCGTTCGACCGGATTGACCGGTCTTTCACGACCATCCTCAGGACCGTAATCGCAAACCAACAGTTCCCCGAGACATTAATGCAACAACTTTACAAGCGCGTGTAACACCGTACGCCGCGTATCAGCGCGTTGCGTGTTACATGTTGATGTCCGTCTATTGCGAGATCTCGCTCTCGAAAAATAAAAACGTTTATACGGCACTGTTCGGAAACGCACACACGCGAGAAGAAGAAGATCAAAGGGTTATCGAGAGCGCGAGACCAAAGAAGCCACACAGTGCTGAAATCTCTTCCGAGGTTATAATCGCCGAATCAAACACGCTCGCAGCTGGCCGCGGCAAGAAACAACCGGTAGCTCTTGGAGGCACGAACAAAAAATGATCCCCGATTGCTTCTATCAAACGCTCGGTGTCAGAAGTCTCGCGCTTGTCTCTTTCGGGAGGCAAAGCGACCGCGTAGAAAAACCGTGAGAAATCACACACACACGCGCGCGCACACCGGGGTGCGGATTCGAAATGATAACTCGCAAAATAATTCGATAACGCTCTAGTAAAACGACGAGTTAAGTAACGAGAGAGAAATTGCGTCTTCGGGAAAGAGGCGAAAATCTTACGGAAACGATATAATAAAAATTTTCAATCAAAAATATTGTTTTTGCACGCGGAAAAAAAATTATATTGTACGATAATAAATAATGCGATGATTTCTCGGAGTACTCGAACGAAAGTGTTAATGGGAAGCGTTATTGCGTCGGCCGAAGATGAAGTCACTGTTTGCAGAGTATCTCGTAAACATTTGCTCATTCTCGATTAGCTTGTGGCATTCATCGATACGACACGTCCAATCGATATACCGAACAATCGCGATAGATTGTAAGTATCGCAACTAGTGTTAATAAGTAATAATTATATCTGTTTTTTTTTTTTTTGGTCATAATTACCTCAATTTGTTTCTCGCGTTCCGTCAGACTCACCTTGATCGTGGATTCGGGCAGATTGAGCTGGGTGGCCAGCTCGCAACGTCTCGGACGACTCACGTAATTCTCCCTTCGAAACTCGAATTCGAGTTTCTCGAGTTGATCCTTCGTGAAGGCGGTTCTGTACCTTCTGACGTTCGGATCCGCAGGCGGAAGCTGTCTCGGTTCCGACGCCGGATTCTGCATCTGTTGTTGCGATTGTTGTTGTTGTTGTTGTTGTTGTTGTTGTTGCGACTGACGATGTGGTTCTACACGAATTAAAACAAAAAACGTGATCTTTTTTTTTATGATACTCTCGAAGTTCGAAATAGTATTTGGAGAAAAATTGATCTTGGAAACATCGAAATGTACGAATTCGCTTAGAAAACAAATAACACTTTAAAATAAAAATAAAATTACTTGAAAAATTACTTGAAATTGTTTCAACTCGAATTGACTCTGAGTGTTACTGTCTCTTCTTTTTCTTTAAAAAAAAAAAAAAAACGAAAAGAAGAAACGAAACAAAGTGAAATTATTCCGGTCGGAATTAATGAATAATATTTTCTCTTTTCTGCAAACAGAGTCTGTTACAGCATTCTATTATTAGATTCGACGTTTCACAAAATATATTGCCAAAAAAAAGCATCCTTCATACATTTCGAGATGTAGTGTACATAATAATAAATTAAGGTTAAAAATTGCTTTTTAAATAGGTAGTTTTGTTGTTGTACACAATGCAAGTTTACGCAAGGTTTGTACATTGTGCATGAATAGAACATTTTTTTCGGTAGACATCCGTTTCAAAGGGAGAAACCTCTCTCCCTTAGTAGTCTTTGTTGTATTTTATGGTAAAAGAGATATCCTTTAAATTGGCAAGCGCCCAGCGGGAAGTCGCATTTACAAATGTGAAAACGAGAAATTAAGACAAATCTCAATAGTTTTAACTTTTTCGGTTTCTCACAACAGCAAATGTTCACGTTACATTATCTTTGCCGTTCGCGGATTTGAATCGTTTCTTCCGGATTTTATCATCGCGCACAATAATAATAAAATTCGCGAAAATTTTCGCACTTTGAATAACGTAAAAACCAAAAAAAAAAAAAAAATAATAATAATGCTATTAGTTGAAAATAAAATAAAATAATTAATTGAATCCTCTCTTCGGTTTTTAATTTGCAAATGAAATGGGCGATTCCACAGAATGGAATTAAGAATTTGTTAAAGTTTAAAGTATTTCCGGCTATCATCCAGTAAATTATGACGGTGTAGCTTATGAGACATACGGAGCCTAACATGTTAGAACGCTTTTGTTCTCGACGTACAAATAAACAAGCTCGAATAAATACGAGTTTTCGCATTTTTTTCGAAAAAAAAACTCTATTCTACGGTTCTTTAAACAATAAAACTTACCGGTGTCGGTAGGCGATCTCGATACATTGCGTTGTGGATTTAACACATGTGGTGGCATCAGATCGACAACTATCGGTTCTTCTTCTCGACCCTCGTCCCTCATCGGTTCGTCTTCACACGTGTTGCAATAAGTTGCTTGCATTACTACCGTTACTTCGCACAATCAAAGGATATCTAAATTTATTATTTCAGTATTATTGCATCACGTGAATCATTTGTTATTTCGTTATTATTTGCATTGCGTGGATCACATAAAAAATATTTTTCAACACATGCGTATTGTAATAAATAAAACTGCTACTGCCATGTGTCTACTATGTTTCCGCGATACGTTTTCAACTTAACGCGAATTTTTCTATTTGTTCTTGCGCGCGTTAGAATGAAATAATCTACAATCGAGCACAAGCTCGATTCAATTCTACTTTTTATTCTATTTCTTTAATTTTGTTTATTTATTTTGTCGATTCAGGATATATAAAAATTGTGGATTATTGAATTTTCACGCACATCATCACGCAGATTATGTCAGTTGTGAAAAAATCGTAAGGTTACGCGAGACGATATTTTCGAGGAAAATAAGAAATGTATGGCAGAAAAAACGCACGACAGTCCAAGGCCGCCGAACATTATCAACATATAACCGAAGTATTTTACGCGAGTGACTATTCATGTAAATTTTTCATGATATTGTACTTATTTGAAACTGCTATACAAATGCAAATATTTTTCATGATAACATACTTATTTGAAAAAACTGCCATACAAATGCAAATTTAAATACGTGCAACTAGAATATTGCGAAAATATTATTATACAAACACATGTGCATACACACGCGCACAAATTTACGCTGTGCAAATGTGTGCAAATGCACACAAACATATATCAAAAATAATTAAAAATTTAAAAATACTGCGTGCACGCGCGCGCGCGCGCGCACACACACACACAACATTCTATTTTTCTATCTAGAGAAGCGCGCACTTGTACGTGTGTGTATATATGCATACATATATACGTAATATATCACTTTATTATAATTACCACTTATGCTATCTCTTTGAAAGAGATTTTCAACGGCGGTTTTCTTTTTATACGAGATATTATTACGAATTATTCGTCAACTATTATTCGTCACTGTATTACACATTCATGTATTACATCGAATACGAAGAATTTCTTTGTAAAAAAAAAAACTTTTCGCACATCAAGCAAGTAGACTTTTCCAAACCGTTCGCCGAGAAATGCTTAAACAGAACTAAGTCACTAAGTACTGTGGCCAGGAATATATCACCTATCGTCTACCTCCATTGCCCATCCGCCGTGTTTCCCGATTGGCTGGCGTCTCAACTAGCTCGTTGTGCCTGCTCATCCCTTCCAACTGAGGGGTGGCGCCTATCTCTCGTCACAGACAAGCTCGGTGTTGCGCAACTTAACGTGTGTTGGTGGAAGGGACACGGCAGATGAATAACTCGAGTTATGCTTTTTGTAACAAAGTTAGATAACAATTTTGTCCCGTAAATATTTAATTGGGTAGCTATTGATAAAAAGGATGCGCTTGATAATTTTTATTCTGATACGTATATTTTTTACGACGATAGGTGATATATTTTCACACGTATTTATATGTATGTTATATAATTAAATAATAATAATTTATTAGTTTATATTATACAAGTAAATTTGTAAAATGCATTAATTTCGAAGTTACAATACATATAACATTTGTTTTTCATGTAACGCATAATAAACGATTTACTTTCACCGAATTGTCAATTTGTAATATTATATTTTAGAATAACCAAAGATCAAAAATAAACAATGATCGAAACGTTCTTTTACCCTATCTGCTGAGAGTTTTTAAATTAAAAAAAAATCACTACCACTTATCTGACTATTGGATCTATTTTAATTATTATCAATTTGTGTGTTCATTAACTTTTTTTGTCTCACATTGTCGTCGTTACAACGTAATCACGCGCTTTGTCTTAGAATTCGCGCGTGTTGTGTTACAGGAGACAAAAATTGATTAAGAAAAATTTTTGCCTGATCTTGTTCATATTTGTGCATCATTTTTAATGTTCGCCGTTTGAAATCGTAACAAAAAAAACCTATTCTTCTTCAAACGACATGTATCTGCAATTGTGTAACGTGGTTTATAATATGTAGTACACTTTGTTCAGACATCAAGAATATTCAAGTGCAAGTTGCCTAATAATATACCGACCATTTCTCTTGAATTTTGAAGAACCGTTACACGCCTCTGTGTGTCATAAACTACGACCGGCCTGTTAAAACTAGAACATTTCTTTATTTTTTTGGCCCAAGCCAAACTTTGGTCTTCTTTTTCCACGAGAATTATTACAGCTAACTATTGTGCAAACTTAAAGTAAAACTAGGGCGTGTTACATTTATTTGTGCTGGTCACACGTGTTAATTGCGAATTTACTGCATATCGTATATCTGTCAGAGAAAATAAAACAGTCGAGAGAAGAAAGAAACAGGAAAGAGCGAAATCAATGAGAAAAAATCACATATAATACAGGCTACATTATTGCTCATAATCGTTGTGTGCATTTCTATTTTTTTTTAAGGGGAATATCTTTTCACAGCAGGTGAGTTATACTTATTTACCTGATTTTCTTCGGATAAAAGTCAGTCAGATTTTGTTAGTTTCTTGTGTGTGTGCTTGTCGTTGTTCTCCCCTCCCCGAATTTCGCGTTCAGAGTTCATGGACACATGCACACACACACACACGCCCACGCAAATATTCCCTTCCTCTCTTTAGTTCGTCAGTTATATGGTGAGGGGTGACGCGGTGCCCCCGGATCGAGAGGGGGTAATTGGCGCGAACAGCTCGGCCAGATGTGGTCGCGATCATGCCGCTGATTAAACGGTTTGATTAAGTGACTAATTTACTCGCATACGCGCGCTGTGTAACGTTACTTTATGCGAAATCCATACGGTTCGGCGTGTACGCGCGCGCACGGGGCGAGGGAAATCATGACGGGACACATGAACGTAATTAACTTTATATAGACACGTTTTTTGACGAAATAGAATGTTTTTTTTTTTTTTTTTTTTTTTTTTTTGATTCTCGCGTGTATCACGATCGAGAGAATTGCAGAGCGCAGCCACGCTATTTCGAAGCAACGTGCGATTAATTCATTCGACACGAGCAACGCGATTAAGCAAATTATCGGCGAATACCTGGAGATTAGCGACGTGTCACGCGCGCAGCAGAAAAGGTTTATTGGGAGGGAGGGGGGGGCCAATAACAAAACGCGATTTATAGAGTCTGACGCGCGCGTCGACTATACAAGAAAAGAGTTGAACAGAAGAGTTGAAATCTTTTAATGATAAATTCTCGAATTAGAGGAGGCGTTATTCGGGGAGCAAAGCTCTGCAACGTGACTTTTGAGAGATCTCATCTTTCTCATCAATAAAGCAAAATTCTTTATGTCATTATAAAAAGACTAATATATAAAATAATTGTCAGTAAATTAGTAAATTAACCCTTTCCCTTCTTCAAAAATGACCCACGAGTAAAACAGACTGGATCTGTGAGACTCGATTTTGAAATCTAATATTTCCGCGAAAAATTAATATTTTTCCAATTTTGTTTTTTTTGGGTGAATAGAAAGTTTGATTTTTACGTTAGAAACGTTGATGCGCAATTTTCGAGCTGAAGACTCTGCGGACGAAGGATTAACAAAGCATCAGATTTTTCTTGAAATCCTAATGAAACAAACTGAAATGTTCACAAAATATCAGTGCAAAAAAAAAAAAAAAAAATGACACAAACGCGATTCACATCCAAAAATCAGTGATAAATCAAGTCATCTTCAGTAATAAATCAAGCATTTTGAGAGAAAAAGAGAAAGATAGATAGATAGATAGAGAGAGAGAGAGAGAGAGAGAGAGAGAAAAAGGAGGATGTAAAAAAATATAAAAAAACTAATTTCTGTGATTTGTAACATTCACGTTCAACTCTGTTATCTCACAAACACTACAATAAGAGCGTGGCAAATATGGTAGTCATGTGAGTTTATTGAAAATAATAAACGTCTTGCTGATACAGGTTTCCTTTGAAATCTGTGTAGCTAGAGAAATTCTACTGAACGAAGGATCATAGCGATATTTCACGGTCGAGTCCGGTTAGTCACCGGGGTATAACGCGTCCCGTCGTAAAGATGTATCTTTACCATTGTAGTCGACAGTTTTAGGACCGCATCACCTTGTATAGCCAACGCCACTGGGTCTATCACATCCGAGTCGAACATATTTAACGTTTTGCTGATGCGTCGGTCGGCGAGATAAAAAAGATCGTCAGAAATGGAATCGCATAAGTGCTCGTGAGTACGCGTGAATGTAATAATCTCGCTTCTGTGTGAGATAACGCGTAATTGTTCGAGGCCGAGGACTTAGCCGGCAGATGATCAACAGCACCGATTATTCGCGAATTCGCGAATTTACGAGAAATCCACTCGGAAATTTTTATGTGGAAAAAAACACGTAAATGCAAGATTTCTCCGCGCGGAAAAATTATATACGCGCGTGATAAAAGAATTCGAGAAAAAATTGAATTGCCTTTCGTCTTCGACAATTTGAAAATACACGCGTGTCGCGGCATTAAACTTTTCTCTCGCGAAGGATTTTTATCTCGTCCCTATCTATCCGTGAAGATTACCGCTCGTGTTTAGTGAGATCGTGCTAATTGAGAGAACAAGTCATCGTATTCCGTAATATTCGGCAACGGCAACGTGTGTTGGTTGGACAAAGTGTGTCCAAGTGTGTTTTGTTTACCTATATTTTATCCGTCGATTTTCATCACGTCACACGTTTTGTTCGCGCGCGCCTATATTATAACATACGCGCGGATCGCGTATTCGATCGGTTCGATCAGCTTTTTCCCTTTAGCGAAGTCAAGTATATACATCTGGCCGCCAGAAATGACGAGTGCTCTCTACACTTATACCGCACGATGATGGTTCTCTCTGGACGAGATACTCGAGTCAGTTCACACAACACACCGGGCGTAAATAAGTCTCTCCCTCGAACAAATAAATGTCGCGCGACTGTTAGCGAATTGTCATCGTCTCGTCATAAAAAAAAAGAAAAAAAAAAAATTAATTGCAAGCGCGCGTCTGTAATTTCTGAAAAACCAGATGTTTTTATTTTTCAGAACAGATCTGACGAAGAGAAATTTCTACCAGTGACAAATGTTGTGTTATTTTCTACGTGAAAATCGAATCGCCGGAAGATCGAATAGTGGTGCGAAAAATCGTGAGTCTTCAAGTCACGTTCTTTTCTACGTACTTTCCTACTCTCTCTATGTTCTGTGTGTGTGTGTGTGTGTACGTGCGAGGTGTATGTTCGCGCGCGTGTGTGCGCGCGCGCTTCTAATTATAATATAATTCCTACGCTAATGGCGCGTACCTGCTCATAGCCGCCATCATAACCCGCCAGGGCCGCGAAGCGAAGAGGGAGAGAATGGAGAAGAATGGATTGGAGCATATATCCTCCGAGTAATACGGAGCCGAGTTTATAACCGAGTTAGAGAGAAAGAGAGAGAGAGATCGGATCCTCCGTTTATTTCATAGACGGGAAATAACGACGCTAAACGGCGAGGTGAGCGAAGAGAACGAGGGTGGGAGCGAGAGTTTCGGGCGTTTTGATTAAATTAGGGGATGATCGCGCGAAATTAGAAACATTAAATTCTATTTCTCTCTCCCGCTTGATCCCGGGCGATGCGCAATTTTTGCCAACGGCGATTTTCAAGGCCCTACTGAGCCCACACACGGACACACAACGTCCATTTGAAACGTCTAATGGACATCTGAAATGAAAGTTCGTATGGAACGTTGTTTCGTGTGAATGATGAGGGAAGTAAAATCTTCCAAGTTTCAAATAGAAATTTCAAACACTCTTTTCAAAACCCAAAACTCGTTTTGCGAACACATAAAACTCCATAGAAAATATCTAAAAACTGTCAATTTTTTTTTTAATCTTTTGTCTTCTATTCTAAATATAATTCGTCGGAAGAACAGTAAGATGATATTTAACGACGGTGTTCGCTTTAATCGCATCGTAAGTGAAGTGTCGTGTAAGTAGAAGAATCAAAGAGAAAGAGACGATCCCGGACACATCTGCTCGTCGCGATAAGCACTGCGGGAAGACACTTTTTTTTTTTTTTTCACGGAAGCGACGCGACATGTGATCGCACTTTTATTCTCGTAAGAGACTAGGAACAGGAAAGAAAGCAGGAAGTAGACGACTAGGATCCTCAAAAAACTCGGCTACTGTCGGCCACTCGAAGAGTTCCTTAGTGGCGCGCCTAATTTCTTTCTAATTCCGGTGCTTACCGCTTGTTTTAATTGCCGTTTTTGAATTCGGAAAAGCCAAAGTGGCGGCGTCTTTTTTACACACAACACGTAGAAGAACTTGCCGAAAGAAGATAATTGCTAGAGATTCAATTTGTCTCTATAAACTATTGATTTTACATGTATAAATAGTTTTATTTAATAATTGAAAATAAATTGTAATTGAGCGCGCGCGTTAATATTTTTGTCAAGACTTAATTTGTTACGTAATTATAAGTTATATTTTTCTAAGTAATTATCTATATTATTATAATATATTATATATATATTTTATATATGTATAATATATTATATAGTTTTTATATAAATGTATGAAAGATGTATACATATACGGGAAATTCAAAAAACAGTTTTAATATGGTGCGTTTAACAAGAAAAAAAAATAAAATAAAATTGTAAGACATCAAGGGAGATAATACGATATAGATATGTAGAAATTTGGGCTGACGATCCCGCGATGGTGAACGTTCCAATCTGTTATAACTCTTCCACGTGTACTTTCGGGAATACGGGGGGTAAGAGAATCGTTAAGACGTTAGGGAAAGATCGAGGAGCTCTGGCAGCAAAATTACATTTTTTAATTATGGCCGGAGCAAGTTCATAATTGGTGCTCACTACGCGGGGGATGAAACTTATTAGTCGGCAAGGCTTTACCGCTGCAGGGAATGTAACATAGCTGCCTTGCGGAAGGATATCGCCGAGGTCGTTCACCAGGGACGCAACCTCTATAGGTTAGCGTGTAAAAAATTTTCTGCTCGATTTGTCGCTTATTTTGTGACTCACATCAGTTATTTAACTAATCTGCGCGCGCAACTTTTGCGATCATCAATCGATCTCACAGTTATCTTTAAATTTGTTCATGTGAACAACATTTTTTACATCTCAATTAACTGTCGGAAAATGTTGTAACTTGTGCTGTCTCGCGCTTACTTTTCGGAAAGGAATACGTGTCCTTGTACACGTGTAAAATTCTGTTCGGCACGCATTCACACGCATCGGCGCGAGCGCACGATAGCGGCGTGGGAAGAATAAGTTGATTGGGTGCGAAAATTGAAAGGCCTCACTGGCCGTAATGCGCGGAATTTTTTTCCCAAGATCCGAAATGATCGACAAGTCGGAGAAAACTCGCGAAAACGAGAGATAGGAGCGTCCCTGACGCTAATCTCGAGTTAGATGGCAACATTTTCTTGTAGACAGCGAATATACGGACGATCTCGTCGTTACAGTGTGTGTTCCGAGTAAACGTCTGTATATACCCCGTCTGTAATATGTGTGCGTTCTACAGTGGCGTTCAAGAAAAGCCGGAGAGCTTACGGGAAAATGTTGAGTTTTGATAAAACTTACATCGGCGTAACGCTTGCGTCGAACGGAATTGAGATAGTGCGTAAAGGATTGTAATAACGGAATAAACTGAGGCTCGTGTCAAACGTCACACATTACCGGCAATTCGAAAATTTCACGCAAGACAGTCCTCTTTTTGTGAATTACGTTGTAAATATATGTATATAATACACCTTATGTACATTTTACGTACGTAGTTCTATCTTCCTTTATCTCTTGTCGCGCGCACACACACACACACACACTCTCCCCTATTCGTGTCTGCACTGTACGAGGATATTGTCGAGGGAGGATCGAGGAGAAGATTGGAGGGAGGGTGGGACTCCACCGTATAAGGTGGTAGGTGGCAATAAGGCGTTGGGCACCGCGCTGTTACGACCTTTTATCTGATATGCACGTGTATGTGTGCACGTACACCAACGTGTACATGCGCTCGGTAACGCCAGAACGGAGAGGAAGAGAACACACGTTGAAGGGATTTTGCGAACCGGAGCGCGAGCTCCGTATGATACGTTCGCATACGCGCGTATATGATACGTTCTTATCGCGCGATGAACGCGGGATGAACGATCGCGCAGACACCTTACAATCATTTCTTTATTTTTTTAATTTTTTTTGAAAGTATCGCAATAAATAAATCAATGCGGACGAGATGATCGAGAGATTATGTTATTCATAAATCTAGCAACTTGCCTTCTTGCTTGGATTTGTTTCTCGTTGTAACAGAAATTTATATCATCGTTACCGGAAACTCGTCAGAGAGCGGAAAACGAACCGAGCGTTGGATTTTAATTAACAGAAAACGCGCGAGAAAACCAATTTCGAAACTGCGATTTCGTCGCGCGGCGTTTCAGAAATCGGTAACACTAAGAGACGCTATACGTATTGTATATAGCGTGTATATATGTCGAAATATCCAGCGGCCATGATGGCTCTGGTCTCTCTCGCTTATCGGCGCGGAGAGAGAGCAGAGAGAGAGATATCGGGTCGATACTTTGGTGGAGTTGTTGAAGTTCGTAAGCGTGTGCAGAGCTTTCTCCCCTCCCGTCGGCACGCCGAGAACGGCTGAAGAGGAGAGAAGGGGGATCAATTCACCACTCCTTGTTTCGCTGTTCGCCGACGATTGGCCGTGGCAGTGCGGCGCATTGTGGGCGGTGCGCGACGTTCCGCAGGACGAAAAAGGACGAGAAACCTCCCCGGCAAGAGAGACTCCGTGGGACTCCTAAGAATATACCTTTTATGTACGAGTATTAAGGACGAAGAGAAGGACGTGAGGAAGTGAGATTACATGACAAGTGGAGGGAGGAGAGGGATTATAATAACTAGACAAATCGAAATCTTTTCGGTTTCAAATCACTGAATGAAAATTATCCATGTGAGAATAGAAAAGGTGAGAGAAAAGGTCGAGTTTGAACTAATTTTTCTCAAGTTTTCTTTCATACGAACAATTATTTGAAGTGAAAAAAGTTGCAAATCAAAATTGACTTTGATTTTATAAGAATTTTATAACTTTTTATGTGCGAATATTATTACAAGGACGAAGAAAAGAACGAAGAAAGATGATTACAAAAGTAATAACTAAACAAATCGGAATCTTTTCAGTCTCAAATCACCGAATGAAAATTATTTATACGAGAATAGAATCAGGAGAAAGAAAAGGTCGAGTTTAAACTAATTTCTCTCAGGTTTTCTTTCACACAAACAATTACCTTACTCAAAGTAGAAAGTTAAATCGGAAACTGTCTGGTTGTAAATCACTCAATAGAATCATTTGCATAAGAATAGACGGTTACACCGGCGAAAGTTCGGTCTCTTTATATCGGCCAAATGTGGAACTACGTAGATTAATATCTCTCATTTTTTTTTTTTTACGAAAATAATGGAAGATTTGCAAGTGATTTTTATTTTTGACATTTATTGCTTTACGTTACTTGTTGTGTTAAACTAGTTTAATATACAGTTGTGTAAGTATTCTAACGAAGAAAGGCATGTGAAAACCTAAAATCTATAAGAATTTTTTCAATACGTACCAAGATTATTACAAATGAGCTCTATTTATATTCTTTTACTGTCGTGTGGAATGTCCTCCAGAAAATAAAGTTCGGAAATAAATAATATCTCAACGTCAAACAAATAAATTATTGTAGCGACAATAATATTCACAGTATTCCAAGTTGAATTGCAATTTTCACATATTTGCAACTCTTTCTCGTGTTATCAGATTCGAATAAATATTATGAACAATAAAATGTGATAAAAAAAAATACGCAAAAAATTGGACGTAAAACGCAGTTAAATGCTTCTCCGCTTGTAACTTTCACAGCGTCGAACTGTTATAAAATAGATTTGCGCGTGGTTTATTATCACGCGCTAGTGTTGGCAAATCCAAAGTGCCATTATACGGAGTTAACGACGGCGGAAGATTAATCGAAGAGAAATTGTTTATCGCCCTGCGGATAATTATCCAATTGTGGAGGGGTCAATCTTATACAACGACGCGCGCGGTGACCGGTTGTTGTTCCTGCGGTCCGACCGCGTTCAAACTCATAAAAGAAAGCGATTCCGCCGCCTCTGGAGCGGAGCAGCACGTGCTGACATATGGGTTTCCGGGGCTTTGCAGTGTCTGTATAACCGGTGGTCTTTGTGCGGGGGTGGTAAATGGGATGTCATCGTGTTAAATGGCCCTGATATCCAGGATCCATTGAAAGCGCCTCCCGTTTCCCGAGCCGGGCCAATTCTTGCGGCTAATTCCCGCCGTTTATACGTTTAATTGCCCCTGCCAGACACCTGGACCACACCGGCGGGATACGCGCGCGCGCGCGCGAGACGTTAGGAGCGAGAGGATGATCCGATCGGATTTCAGAACCCCGTTTAACGGACGCGGTTTAACACATTCTCGAGCATGTGCCGTCGCGACGCCGCTCGCCTTCGCGAGTTATTGATTTACGAGAGCTTCTCTTTCACGGTGCACGATAGATACGTTTATCTACGTGCAGGCCGCAAAACTCAAGAAAACTCCGGGAAACGTTCTTGCTACAGGGTGGGCGAATCGATCGTACGCTCAATAATCTACCCAGTCAGTTTCAACTATTTTAAACGAATATCGAAAATGACCCAACTATAAGATTTGCAACTTTATTTATACTGGATTCTTTGTTCTTAGATTAAAAAAAGTAAATAAATAAATTTTATAGTTTGTTTTCTTAAGATTAAAAAAAAATTTAATCATTATAATTGCAGTCAATCGCTATTTAACCCTAAAATATACGCCCCCTATTTTTGTTTCGTCCCTCGGGAATACACAAAACGCTCGTGTAATTATTCCGGAAGATGATACACACATACAGAGCACGTACGAACGCAATGTGTGCGCGCATCCGGAATTAATCTCCATTGCTAGTAAGAGGAAACGAGGTGCGTTTCTCGTCAAAGTGTCGTCGTTATCAACGTTCTGCTCGTCCCTCGCTTGACGGGTCATAAATCGCGTATCGACGGGTCGCGCGAGCTCGAAAAAGGTGATACGAACGTGGCACGAGGAAAAAAAAAAGAGAAATTGATGAAACGCCAAAATAGGAGCAATTCGGAGATAGACGGAGTTATTTAAAATAGAAATTCGTGAACGCGACACGAAAACAATTAAACGAAGATCTTCGAAGGCCATTTCTTAGATCTTGGAAAAAATACACGACAAAAATCAGTGAATCGTTAAAAAATACACATATACAATTAAAATCGTTAATAAACACCGAGGAGAACGTGTAAAACTCATTCAGATACACATGCAAGATCAAAATACATAATTAGAAAATGTAATCTTGTTTTTCAAACAAGGCTTTCTTCTGCAATAACAATATATGAATGAATAATTAGTGAAATGGAAAAGAGAGAGAGGACACGGATAGAGAGAGAGAGAGAGAGAGAGAGAGAGAATGAGAAAGAGAAAAATGGCGCACGTCGACGAAAGACGGACTGTATTCTAGTCGCAATCTCCAGGAAAATGAACGCCATAAATAAAGCCGGCCGGCCAATAATTCCGTCGCGATCGAGCGACGGGAGTTTTTCATCGGGCCGGTGTGCGAGAAAGAGCGGCGCGATAGGAGAGAGGGTTGTTCGAGAGAGGGCGAAAACGAGGAGAAGCGGAAATACGCCACGGTGAAAAGAAGCGAGAACGGATGGCGGGTAACGCGCGTTCGGGCAACGGAAGAGAGAGAAAGAAAGAGAGTTTGTAATCAAATTTAAAATTCCCAGCGCGGAGGAAGCCGATGAAAGAGTAACCAACGGACGCGATCGAAACGAGTCGTCCACGACTTCGTCACGTGACGTCGAATAAACGGAGAATATCCTATCCCTGCGCCGCGTTTCTCCGAACCTCCGCATTCTCACCCTACTACGCTCGACCACCGACGCTCGCTGAATTTCCCTGGAGGGAAGGGGGGTCGGTAAACACTGATGGGGTCGTGTAAAAAAAAAAAAAGTTCGCGCGAAGCAGCACGGCACTTGCGGACATAGTATTGCCGAAGCTTCATTAGAAATATTGTGCGTGTGCGCACGTAATTATATATAAAATACATAGTATAAACATAGTCTAAACTACCAAAAAGTAACAACGTTCTAATTTTTAATTCATTTCTAGTCGTATTCTACAAATTCTTTTATATTGCAAAATATAGACGACTCTTTTTTTATTCAAGTTTTTTCTTCGTTGCGTACTTTTTGTATCTTCTCTTTATTTTTTTTTCTCTACAAAATGTTTAGTTATGTATCTTCGTCATTTTAATTTTGAATGTAGGAAGCGCAACGTAGCAGAAAACAAATAGATCTAGGACCTATCTCGAATCACCTCAGATTTACATCAGTGGTGCTATCTAGGAATGACGAAAGCAAATACTGTTTGTTAAAAACTTATACCGATTCGTGATAATGTAGAATACGACAAGAAACTACGTGCAAGAGAAAGAGAGCGAGAGCGAGAGAGACAGAGAGAATGATTCCCTTTTAATTAAAAAGTACTTTTCTAACAAAAAATTTATAATTTTTACTTAAAAAAAACAAAACTTAAATCAATTTGATACATATATTTTTATGTAGACATGTTTTGTCTTAATTTTCTATAATAATAACAAGAAAATATTCAGTATTTATATAATATGCATGTTCCATGTACACATTTATATTAGAATTACAAAAAAGAAATCTTTATAAAACTATTCATTTTAATAACGACCATTTAAGCTGTTCCTTAGCCGATTGTAATACCTAAAAACAAGAAAAGAAAACCAATTGTCACATACATAATTCAAAATCATCACGTGTGTGTATATACAGTGTGTGTGTGTATAGTTTAAATAAATTAGAATAAATCAAATAAGGCATATTGCCTGTGCAACTGTTTGTTCCCCAAGTGGAATGTCATCTGTTCGCAATGCTACCCTCTGCACCACACTTGTTGCATCTGCATCAAGGATTATACTGAAAAAAAAAATGATATCACACAATGTTGTCCAAATAAAAAATCTAGAAAACAACATTCCACATTTTATTTTACCCTCCGTCACAAATTTCATCCATTGCCAGCATCACTATGTCCAAACTGTCTAATACTGCTCTTTTCTCAACGTTTTTTCTGAGAATCTGACTGACAGAGTCGTACAAGCAGTTCAAAACACTCATTAGAATCAACTAGAACGAACACAATATATTAACACATGTGAGATGTGTGTATAATAGTTTCAAAGTATTTAACAATTGTATTGCGGAAACCTCATTTTCTTGGGAACTGCCCATCACATAGAAAAATAAATCTACATTACTCCTATAAACACATGTTAAGCCATCTAACATGATGATCTCTGCATTTGCTCTGTGAGTTTTGCTGAACAGATTTTTCTCAAAGGTTTTTTGTTCCTTTGGCGTTGGAAATACATTTTTGTCATAATACTTGGCCAGTATCCTGTTGCCATCATTGTCAAGGATGGCCATTCCCTTGACTGTGTATAACGTAGGTTCCTAAATTAAAAAGTTGAATATTTAGTTATTAGAATATGTTAAATTACACCATAAAACATGTGCATATGTCACATGGAGCAATAGAAAGTTGTGCAGACTCTCAAGTTAATAGAATGTTAGGTTATATCATGTAATTTGTCACCATTTACTGGTGATTTGTGGCAAAATAACTTCTGGCAGAACTACTTCTGTTTTACTAATACGTTACAAATTTCTATTGTTGCACAACTGTTGACATTTATTTTGTAAACCTACCAATGGTTGACCGTTCATGTTCATGTCAAATTGGATCAACTTTTGACGTGTAACCAGCAAGCAGTGCTACACAGTGCTGTCAGATCATAGTGGAAGTATATTTCTACCCTATCCTACCATGCTGTCAGATGAGTCGCTTTCTGCGCAGGCGTACTTTGATAAAACAGATTTCTTTTCTGTCTTGCTGATTCGAGAATTGTGAATCGAACTGAGTATTTTTACATTTTATTTTCTTATTACAAAATGTTCAGTTTTATGTATATTCTTATCAGTCCCAGTGTTTCTATCGATCCCCATATTTCTAACTATTCCTATCTATCAGTATCTCTTTCTATGTGTAAACATTTTTTTTAGAATATCTATCTCTATTTCTCTAAAAGTCTCTCTCTACTCTCTCTACTCTCTCTCTTATCAAGAAATCAGTGCGATAATATATGCGGACATTATTCATGCAATATAACACTTTTCTGTTTCTTTTAGCTATATTGAATGTAT
>QVNW01004408.1:0-12500 GCA_014825475.1 Pseudomyrmex flavicornis
AGAGAGAGAGAGAGAGAGAGAGCGAGAGAGAGAGAGAGAGCGCGCACCTTTGGCGTGTCAGTAATCGTACATTCGCGTCCTCCGCTCCTCCGCTCCTCGCCCCCCCGTCACCACCGACCGACGCCCGCTCGTAATGCCTGATCAATGTTGCACGAGCAACCAGTCTGCTACGTGTTCGCAGTGCCTTTTGGTCCAAGGATCAAGGCGTTCGTCCGCGGCGACTCTCTTTCTCGAAACACTATTGACAAAATACACACATATAATATATGTATATGTATATCGGAAAAGCTCCTGGTCTCGAGAATCGTTTCGAGATTTTGAATCGCATAAAGCGAGTGGCCACTCAATCTAGCTTTATTTTCTTCGTAAAACGACTGTAAGCACATTCTTCTGAGGATTATTTTCTTTTTCTCGCGCGTTATATAAGATGTCAGAGAAGATCGTCGTTCTTTGAGCGACCGTCTTAGAAAGACCGTCCGAATTCAATAAAAATTTAATTTTTTTTTAAATTTCATTAGAAGGGACCTAATGAATAATTCACATGTACGTGATGCAAAGCGGCATCTTGTGTGAATTTTGAAATTGTTGTTCAATTTGAATTTTCTATGTGTATGAATTTTTTCACGTTAAAAATATATTTTGCATCTAGCGTGTGGCTCTCAGAGTCTGAATTTTTATTTATTTTTTTATTTTTGTCTATAAACAACTGCGATATTTTATAAATAATACGAAAAGCACGAATGTTGAACGCAGAGAGAGAGAGATGCGTTCTCATTAAATCGTGTTTCGTCTGTGTGTGTGTGTGTTGAACGCAAGTGCAAGCTGATCCCTTACATTGCACATAAATATAATAGTTGTCGAATGTTTGGATGTGCACCTCACGTGCGCACAAACGAGCGAAAGAAACCGACGAGACGAACGCGGAACTCGGCATTCGCGTTAAAAAAACAATCTTAAGAGCCGGAGTGTGTGTGAGGCGCATTCTTGCGAGTGCACAACAGAACGCGACGTGAGATATCGCGCGACGACTCGCTGATCTTCAAAGGAGATGAACACACTGCGACGACTTGAGAGAGAGAGAGAGAGAGAGAGAAAAATTCTCACATCGACGCGGCCGCCCGCGTTTGGCAGCGTGTCAACATAGTTTTTACATAATGAGGAATAAAAATAAATGTATGACAAATGCGAGCGTGTGGACGCGGAAGTGCACGCGCGGAATTAGCGCATCGATCTCGAAGAACCCTTATTATAGACGTGAGCGCTCTCGAAATACGTCTCGCGTCCTAAAAGACAGACAAAGAGAAAGAGAAAGAGAGAGAGAGAGAGAGAGACGGGAGGAAAGGAAGAAAAATAAAGAAAAGGAAAAAGACCTCTCGCGGTCGAGCCTCGAGTTTTGACATTAAGGAAATCGCTTGGGACGTAAGAAACTGTAGCCGGCGGTGCATCGTAAAGCGAAGCCGAGGGATAGTTGAGAAAGAGTGACGACCGCGGGGAAAGAGAAAAGGAGAGAAAAGTTCGAGAGAAAGAAAGGGGAAAGAAGAGGAGGAAGAGGAAGAGGAGAACGTGCACCAGGGCGCTCCTCGGTCACCCTCTTTCCCCCTCTCTCGTCTCTTGCTGGATGTTTGTTCATTTTTTTCCACTCCTTGTATGTCCTCCGCCCTGCCGCCCTCTCTTTGCTCTCCCTCCCGACCGTGGTGCGTCCCGCTCCCTTTTCCCCGCCGCCGCCACGGTCCTCCCGCCGCCCTCCCGCTCCTTCCTTGGAGTAAGGACGGGCATTGACCTCTACGCGGTGTATGGAGCGCTGCACCGAAATACATCGTTGTTGCTCGCACATGCGTCCCCTTCCCGCGTTCGCTCTCCCTCCGTTCCTCTCTCGCTCGCTCTCTTCCTCCGGTCGGCCTTCCCTCCGCCCTTACGCGCGGTCCTCGCTCTCTCCTCGCCTCGGGAAGCGCGCGGAAAAACCGCACGAAGGGCGTGAACTCGCCGAAAAGGTGCCTCGTGATAAGCGCACAGCGCCGGTATATGTGTGTGTGTGTGTGTGTGTGCGTGTGTCCTTTCGGCGTGAGATACGACGACGGAGCGCGCTCGTATTCCATTGATGACTCTTTCCTCTTCTTTAAGGTCATCCGATACATAGTACTCGCGAGATCCCCACAGCGAGTTCCTCTCGCGTGATTTATTAACCCGAGATAAATGTCCGCGCGCGTTTTGTTGGCGAAAATGTGAAATCTATCTTATTCTCAATATCTGCACACACACACGCGCGCGCACACTTTTTTATTCTATTTTTGGTCTTTTTGTTCCGGATATATAAATTTTCGAGCGCAACGACTCTGCGAGAAAACGCAGCCAAAAGGAAGACTGTTATATTGCGCGTATTCCTCACGACGAGGTTCCCGCTGTATCTTCATCATCGACGACGAGGGGCAGATGCGCGCACATTTCGCGCGTGATCGATTTCGTTCATCGGATCGCGCGAAGCGAAAATTACGAACCGAATCATTTATGCATGCGCATCGCGAAATGCCGCTCGATGATTTACGGCAATTACGACGAGACGAGAGAGAGAGATTCGTGATGCGAAATTGGATTCGAACACACGGTTATTGAACTTGCCTCGCTCAGATGTCAAAGGTTCTTCGTGATGCGAGAACCCACTCGGAGGGGTGGGACGGGATTCACTCTCTTAAAGTTTCAGCAAATACTCGCGGCGCGTGTACTTGCTATTATATACCCATCTTGCAAAACAGGAAACATCGACGGGAATATTTTATCTCCCCCCGTGCAACTCTCTCTCGTCGTGTAACTACGAGAGACAAACAAGAATTAAATAAAAAATGAAATTCTCGCGTTATATAACTCTGACGAAACACGACGGACATTCGTGTGTGTATGACGTGGCAATTTAAAGTGTTAACGTGCTTTTAATTCCGGGTCATAGCAGTGTTCGCCATGTGACCGAGTACATATTGACTCTATTACAATCGTCTCGTTCGCGTACGTGTCGTCTGTTTTTTTTTTTTTTTAATTTGATGTTGATCTCGAAAACATTTACGACACAGCAGCAGTGACGGAAATCGCGTGTCATCGGAACGCACGACAATGATCGTTAAACGTCACGCAGGTTCACGCATTATTTTCGCGCAAAACTCGATTCTTATTCCGACGTCGCGCGAATAAGAATCTCGTCGTGTCCCGCTTTGCGAAATGACACTTGGAATCGGTGACCTACGCCAACAGAGTCGCGCACGAGGCGCAGCGACCGTCGTCGTTGTCGACGACAACGACAATGTCGACGACGATGGCGAATTCGCCAAAGAGCCTGAGGGGGGGGAGGGGAGCCGGATGAAGGAGGAACACTCGTTAAGCCGCACGTATCGGTTGCATGTATCGCGAAATAAAAAATTCAACCGTCCGACCGGTGTCCAGAGAGGCCTGTCGAAATTGCGCTGCCGGTCTCGCAACGCCAGAGCCGTTCGGAGGGTGGGGACCGCAAAGGGTGAGACGGACGGGAGGAGGACAGAGCGCGACACAATCGCTGCATTATGGGCGCCGCGGCTGCCAAAAGGCTGGCAGGGTTCAACGACCTCCCGTTGCACTCCGAAACTCCTTTCCTTCCGCTCCTTCGCCCTCCCTCTCCCTCTCCACGCGGCCGCCGATCGATAAAGCCTGACCGTGAAAACGCGACGAATGTGCACGCGGCGACGTCCAGTCGATTTTCAGGGCCTCCCTCCCTCTCTGATCCCTTCCACTCAGTCACTCACTCTCTTTCTCTTTCTCTCTCTCTCTCTCTCTCTCTCTCTCTCTCTCAACACTATCCTGCGCTCATACCAACGGGTTGATCCTCGTCCTGCGCGTGGATCTGCCGCGCCGAGGGATCCCTCTCTGTCCTGTCACGGGACTCTGCCCCTCTTCCGTGTCTCTTTCCCCACCGTCAGGCCTCCACTCTCTCACGTTGCATCGCGCGCACGTGCGCTCTGGTCCTCTCCGGAAGCAAGAGAGACGAGAGAGAGAGAGAGAGGAAGAGAGAGACTCCTCTCTCGTGCGTCCCCGCTGTCTCTCGTGAATCTTCGGAGGACCTCGAAGACGTAGGACGATGTCGCGTCATCGCGCGACATCGCTCACGGGACACAACCGAAATTTCGTCTCCTCGGACGAAAGGCTCATCTTTCTCGACGAGAGAAAGAGAGGAGAACTTGAGCCCGCATGTGAAAATCGCAGAGCGATGACAACCGCGAGAAAAAATGCGCGAACGAACGAAGAGAATGAAGGAAACTCGCGAGAGGAGACTCGGGAAGCCTTGAAATGATTACACGAGATGTGGGCGGGTGAAGAGCGTTTTGACGGCGTCCCGACATTTACACGCGCTGCCACGCACGCACACACGGCGCGATGGTGGTGCTGCGGATGCGCCGGTGTGCGAAGACAAGCAACCGACGCATATTGTGAATTAATGTTTCTAGTCTCTTCTCTAGATGAAAAAACATCGCGCGTCATCTTTCAGACGACTCGCTTCCGAAAAAACACCGTTCGCTCGCATGTTGTGAATGAAAAACGCAGAACAAGTCTCTTAAATAGCTAATGAAAAAAAAAAAGGCTTTTAAAAGTAATTTACTTTATAAACACTCCCGCATCGAAGTAACTGATAACGCGGAGTGGAGTTTTCATTGAATAACGTTGCGTGGTAAAAAAATAATTAGAGCAAAGGAGTGTTTTTTTTTTTTTTGTTTGCTATTTCGCTCTTCTCCTTTTTATTCACGCGAAAAGCCGCGTTGTCGATGTGTGTAACGCGATAAAAAAAAAAAAAAAAAAAAAAAAAAATCCGCGATAATGTGTGTGCGCGCGACAATAATTTTCTCGAAATTGACAATAGATTAATCACTCGGGAGAATTCGCGTTTAAACACGCGAATTACACGTCGCGCTCTAAAGGGATAATTGAATCGCGCGCGAGATTTCGAGAGCGAAATGTGTCAGTCGAATCGCGCGCGCGCAAAGAACATTTGATTATTTTCGGAGTAACACGAGCACGTTATGTAAAGCGCGAATGTTTTTCGAGATGCTGCGAGGAGTGCAATGCACCTCCAACGACGGCGCTTTATTGATCTTGATAATGCGTATACAATGACTCAAAGTGTACGCACGTGTGTTCTGTCCGTTGATGCGGTGAGAGAGAGAGAGAGAGAGAGAGAGAGAGAGATAAAAAGAGAGAGAGAGTGACAGAAAGAGAGAACGGGTAAAAATATACTTTGCTTCGTTTCCCCTCGAGCGAAAAAGTCAAGATAGTATTGTATGCGACAGGTGGTATATGTTGCACGTGGAATTATGAATGAATGAGAGAGAGCAGATCGACTTTTGGCAACCGTTGGCAACGCTATTATGGAAAGTCAAACGCTTTTCGCTTGCGATCGGTATATTATTGCGGATTCAAGGAATTATGTAATATTGAATATAGTATTAAATTTATAAACAAACAAAAGAGAAAATATGAATTGAATTTTTTTCTCGCTTTGACATTATTTTTCCTTCATCGCTGTGTGTGTGTGTGATATTTCTTTTCCCATTGTAACAAATACAAAAATTGTCTTCTTTACAAATAAAATTAACAATCTCATTGTTTACTTTATTGTTGCGAAATATACGCGACAGTGTCTCGTATTTGTATCTCCTGTTGCAAACAGATTCTATGAATATTGTTTCTCGGAAAAATATACGACGACTCTTTCTGTTTCTCTCTCTCTCTCTCTCTCTCTCTCTCTCTTCCTCTGCGCAAAATGTAACCCCCTGTCCTATTCTCATCCTGTTTAATTCTTAATGCGCTTCTGGCTGAGCCAAACGAGACGACTTGCGAAATATTTTCTTTCTCCCCGGCCGACAAGAGCAAATTACAATTACCGTCTCTTTTTGCTCTTCTCACCTTTCCCCTCGTTGGATCCGCCCAATAATAAGAATAAACGATCGCTCGCGCTCGCGCAGATTGCTCTTGATGCCGCAACGCTTTAAGCCTTTCCGCAACGTTCGAGCGAGAGACAGAAAGTAGCTCTTCTAAAGAAAAAAAAAAATCTTCCACGAGGGGGGGTTCGCGCCTCCATTTTCCGTCTGATAAAGGGAAGAGCCCCCGCAGTTACAAACCCTCGACCGTGTATGCAAATTCTTTCTTTCGTTAGATCGCTTTTTATTTCGCTCCCGCTTGTTTCGCGATCCTCGGAACGTCCCACACATCGTCGCATCCGAATTCACCTCCGGTCGGTTCAACGCGGCGTGTACACGCGGAAAAACTTATACTATCGACCGGTATCAAAGAGAAGCGCGGTACGATAACAAACGCCCGACACGACATCGTCACGTGTGTGTATACTTTACGGGGTGTATACATACGTGGTACACGTGGTGAAACGCACACACGTGCAACATCCCGAGTGTGATGCGCTCTTGTCTAGAATTCGTTAGGAATATTGCCCGGCTCGCCGGTCTCGGAATCTCCGTGCCGCTGGTCTACGATATAGTCTAGGATAGGTTTACTAGCGATATACGGAGTAGACGAGCAGGGGAACGCCGGAGGGAGGAAAGAGAGCGAGAGAGGACGGGAGGAGAGACGAGAAGAGTGAGAGAGAGAGAGGGATTCAGCTCCATCTGTCGGAGGTGCATGGTTGTATTGGCTTCTCCGTACGGGTGGTTGTGTGTGTATATGTGTGTGTGTGTGTTCACAACGTAGACAGGTCGTTGACCCCAAACGTGGAGCGCAGCACTCTGCGCTACACGTATTCCAAACTACACAAAACACACCGACGACGCCTGACGCTTTACAGGCCGTTTCGAATTTAATCGGACGAGTTTCGCGCGGGGTGCACGCGCGCGCGCGCGCGCTACCGATGAGAAAACAGCGGGTAGGCCGACGCCGGATCGCACTCAGGAAGAGAGAACGGAGGGTGAGGGAAAAAAAAGGGGAAAGAATTAAGACATAGAGCAGCAGTCGGCGAACGACGACGACGACGACGACGACGACGACGACGACGACGACGACATAGGCGAGAACGGCTCGAGATGAGAGGGACGATCGATCGGTCACAAAGAGCGAGCGTAAGACTGCGGGCCCTCGTGAGGACTAGGAACGATCCTCTCCACCACTGCTTCCTGTGCGATCTCGCGCGGTGCTGATCGCGGAACTTTTCTCTCCTCCTATGCGGGGTGCGTTACGTAATTCTCTCGCCCTCGGCCCGTATCTCAATATTGCAGGAGAAACGTCGTCGCCGCTCAGACTGTCAGACACTTGACAGTCGGATTTCGAACATCGCTCGACGATTGCCTTTCGATTTCGATACGATTGTTTTTTTGGTACAAATTACATTTTTTCAAGGGCGAACAATTTATTTACAATTTAAATATCTCGCAAGAGAGAGAGAGAGAGAGAGAGAGAGCCGTGATTCAAAAGAACACGAGCGAGCAAAATTAATTAATTAATCACGTCTGCAAAACACCGTGACGTAATGCGATCTGCTCGATCGAGGGGTTCTCGCATCGATGCCATTAGATTTAAATCGCAGCGCGCCGCGACGAGCGGAGGATTGTGGCTGCGGTTTCTTGCGCGATTCCGCCGCGGTCTATGTAAGTACGCGGAAACTGCCGCATCGTAATTGCGAGCACGTAACTTTCACCGATCGCGCGGTAATCTCGCGGGATCGGGGCGTAGATACGTCGCGGCGCGATCGCTTTCTATTATAATTATAAGCCCGAAAAACCGCACCCACATCGCAGCGCGTGAACGGCCGTTGTTTCTAATCTTACGTCCGATTATTGCGTCCGTCTCGCAGCCTTGAAACGCATTCTCGCGTATGTTCCGACCGTTGCGCGCTCGAAGCTTTTTTCCTTCCCCTCCTTCCCCCTCGTTACATGCCGAGCGTCCGTTGTAAATCTCGCCCGATGAAAAGACCGATTCAAAAGGGAGGGAAGACAATAATGTATTTTCAATAACAACGAGGCCACTAACAGCGCCGGTTATTGCATTCTTCCTTTTAGCGGAAAAGGAATAAAGTGAGACGCGCTGACATAATTTACGAGATTTCGGACGAATATTTTCAGAGACTTCGCGCTATAAAAGCGCGACTAAGTTCCAAACACCATTTTTGCGAGAGAGAGAGAGAGAGAGAGAGAGAGATAAATCTCCTTTACGGCAACGTACGATCTGGCCGCGTGAAAATATAGAACCGGGGTCCGTCGTCGCATGCGCGGCTCGTTAACCCGTTGAAACGGGAAAATTTCGACGAAGCCCGCGGTTTTATCGCGCGCCCCGAGTTAATAATAGACCGTTGTCGCCGATACGGTCGTAAGTTTCACGCAAGAAGTACAAGACGAGAGAGCTAACTAACCGGGGGCAGCTGCGCGTTCCGGTTCGCACGCTGCGATACAGCGTGTATTGTGTGTACGAATGCGTGTGCAATCGTGCGATCGGGCGCAATTTATTTCGCGTTCTTGAACGAGAAACGATCTACGCGTGTCTCGTCTGAGATCGCTCGCGCCGAATCTTCTTTCAATTATTTTTGTCTCTCGCTTCAACGACGCGAATCTGACGATCGTGGCATTAAGTTTTTTTTATCGCAAAATTTTGTTGTCGCAAACTAAATTTTTATACGCGATCGTCGAGCCCGCCAGCCAGCGACCTATTTTAAAAATTCTTACGGCCCGTCGGCGTCGCGCGCGAAAGTCTCATCGATCTCGGGGATTTTTTAAATTCGCCGGCGCACACACGAGCGCCCAACCGCAGCGCACGGTCGCGTATAATACCCGTGTCAAAGGCCGGCCCTGACCGGTCGGCATCGGCCGCGCACGATGGCGTGCGGCCGGATAGCCTGTTGGCGTGCACACACACAGCAGAAATTGATGGTTAAGAAAGCCAGGCTAAATCATATCCTGTCACAATTGCTCCTAGAGTTTAACCCAATTCCAGCTCCGCGGGGCCCACGCGGCCACCACCTACCCCGGCGGACTGCGCATTTGTTTCTCCCCTTTCTTCCCTCAACCGGAATCGACGAATATATATCGCGAAAGCGTCCACTCGCTCGTACACGCCACTCACGCTTATCGCAAATCGCACGAGAAACAATGCGCCCGTTTTCTTGCGAAACAAAAAAAATTTAAAGATAAAAGTAAAAAAACAGATAACAAAAGAAGAACGAGAATTTTTCGCGATCAGTTCGATTGTGGAAAATAATCACCCGGTAAGTATCTCTCTCGATGTCCGGGAGAGATAAATGCTCTCTCTCTCTCATTGTGGGAAATACGCCGTTCCGTATGAATCTAAGATACGGCTTCCGTAAGCCGTGCGTTTCGAGGGGGCGAGGGTTTTTAGCCCGTCAACCCTTTCCGTTCAGCTCGGCTGCGTTCTCTTCGCGAGCGGGTTCTCTCTCTCTCTCTCTCTCTCTCTCTTTCTCCTCGTACGCAGACAATCGAACGGCAGGACAAAGGCGCTGATTAAAAAAAAAGGGGGTAGAGAGGGAAAGAGGAAGGGAGTTTTAGTTCTTGGATGGCAGTTGGTCGCAGAGTGAGTAGTTAGGTAAGTTGTTAGGTTGCCAGGCGACAAACCGTGCGTTGACCTACCCCATCGTTTTGCCGCGAAGTACGCAACATATCGGCCCATCGCGCATATATTGTCATGGATACCGCGTATTCCTGCAGCTGCGACAGGAAATCGCAGTCTTCTTCGAGGTCTTCTCGCGCGTTCTATTTCTATCGTGAAAGTGTTTCGGCTCGAGTTTTTTTTTTTTTTTTTTTTTTTTTTTTAAGTATCAATGTTTTTGTTTTGTTTTGTCTTTTAGATACGTGCGTTGTCTGCATTCGCTATTACAAGCGACGTGACATACATCCATTTTTCACGCGAAATAAAATAGAACCTTCCGCGGCGCAACAATGGCACGTACATCATCGCCTTTTTAAATATGATCGATAGACAAATTGAGCTCGCATCCCGCGGAGAAGAAGAGAAGGAGATTCTGAGATTCACGATTACGTCGCAAATTTCCATTATACGAGCGTCTTTCTCTCTCTCTCTCTCTCTCTCTCTTTCTTTCTCAGACGATCGCCGGGGCTTCGATATGCGCATCCCCCACGTAGTTCTCGCGTTCTATCTCGTTCTTCGTCGACGTTCGCGGCTTCGCAGCCATTAACATGCAACGTCGCCCGAAGAGAGAGCGGCGTGAGGATCGCGAAATTCGTTGCGCCTGATGCAATTACGCGCCGGGAGATGCGAAAGGAGGAAGGAAGAGAGGAAGGAACGAGGAGAGGGCGCGCTCGCGAGAGAGCGGACTAGTTACCGGTCTCTCGTTCGACGTGAACGGCCAATTCGCCCCGTCGAAAATCGTTCCTGGGCAAACCTCCCCCGCGTTTCCACCAAGTCTTCCCAATGCGCCACGTCTCCACCTCCGTTTGCGCCTCGTCCTCGTCGGCGCAACATCACCTTCCCCCTCAATCCTCCTTTCTCTTTCTCTCTATTTCTCTCTCGCCCCCGTCTACTTCCCTCTAGACTAGACACGTGGATATAGCCACGGTCGTATATCGTATAATGCAGCAGACTACCGGTTCGCCGGTCGTAAACCGGGTGCAACGGCATTCTGAGTACCGACGTTTCTGCCGCCGCCGCTGCCGCTGCTGCTACCGCCCGTTCTCAACCGACGACGTCGATGATGGTTATCGGCACCGGATTATCCGCCTCGGCACGACCCCAGAGAAATTCTTCGAGTCTATGAAAATAATTGGACAGGATGTCTGATTGATTTAAACGCACAGGTGAAAGAAGAACTTCGCCTTCTCTATATTCCGGAGATTATGTTCCGGAAGAGGAGAACGGCCGGGATGAGGGGAGAGGAATTTTTCAATTAAATTAAGTTCGACTTTGAGCAAAGGAGAGGGGGAGAGTCTGTGTAAAAAAAAAAAAAAAAAATAGACGGGAATGGGAAGGGGAAAGAATGACCGCGTTTATGTGTGTCGATATCGTGAAAGTGGAACAACCGTGTCATTTCCCCGTGACTTAAACGTTCCACATCTGTACATATATATACACACACGTAACGCCGCACTTGCTTCTATCCAATTTACGCAACGCGCCGTCGACGTGCGCGTTGCCAAGTACTCATAAAATAAACGCCATTCTTCATTCTCGCACTGTCGATCGGGAAATGACAACTTTTTTGTGTTGCGCTCGAGTTTCAATCGAGAACTCTGGTCTCGTGAAAAATGAGGATGCTCGTGTACACAGAACGCGCGCGCGCGCGCGAGACAACAAATGCGAAAACGTTGTAAATTGTATGTTTTGTAGCTGCGGAAGACCTTTGGTGAAAATGTACGAAATAACGTACGAAATCACAAGAAAACATAAATGATAATTAATTCACATGTTGCAAATTGATTGTGGCCCGTTTCCTACACAAATGAGCTTTACCGACTTGTTGCACGTGCAATATATTGATCTTCGAATTCGCAAGCAGATGTTGGTTTTTACCAACGTGTTCGCGTGCAACGTTTTATACAATTGCACGCAAGAAAAAAATATATGTAACAATAAATATATATATAGTTCTATAGAAAAAATATATAGTTACTATATAATATAATTATATATTTTCTAGTTACTGTACATATAACTATATATATTTTATAAAATATATATAGTTTATATAAAAATACATATAATATATAAAAAATATATATGTATAAATATACTTGTTATTATTTTATTTTAAAATATATTGAGTTCATAAACTCAATTATATACTCGCTAAATTACATAATTTTCGAAGTGACGCATAATGGAAAACATTACGTGTTGCGTTTAAACTTCACTGACAATTTAAAACCTAGCCAAACATTTGTTATCTCTTTGTCTCGTTTGCTTGCGATTACCAACATAGTTTCAGAATAGATAATGATTCTTACGGTAATCGAAATGTGTGTTTTATATCTACTACAAATGTAGTTTCGGCAAACAACGTACAAATACAACTTGCTCCGGTAGAGATATTTCGCGTTGTCGAAAGATGGTTTCTTTTTATCAAAATGTAAACGTGCTCTGTAACGCAAATACAAATATAAATTAAACTCTCTCGAATTTAAACTCAACGTCGTTGATAAAGTTGCACAATCATGACAAAGCTGCGTTTTCTTAACGCGCGAGTTCTCTACTAATTTATCGTATATCAATCGTCAACTTGCAATGAGAGAATTTGTTTCGCGTATTTTACAAAATAAAAATTTATATCAAAAACAAATCGGGGGTCTTTTTCGTTGTATTCAAGAATTCAATGTTATGTTTTGTTATATTACCAATCTAGAAAAATATTAGCGTGTTATCGATGTCATACGGCGAATGTTTTCATCTCCGGTTAAAAAAAAATATATTTTTTTAACTGACCAGATATCTCTTCGTTCTCTCTTTCTCTCTCTCTCTCTCACACACATTTCGCGTTCTACTTTGAACGATCAGTTTTATTGTCTAGTTTATATCAAACTCCG
>QVNW01004408.1:17500-23844 GCA_014825475.1 Pseudomyrmex flavicornis
AATTTCGTACGTAGCCACTGCCGGCGATTAACTTGATGGAATTCCACTTTATGGAATTCCACGGGTCGTATAGCCGGAAATTAAAAGTGTCTGTAAATAAATTCGTTTTAAACCCTCCGCCTTGCTACGCAAAAGGAGAAAGAGAGAGAGAGAAAATACTTTTTCAAAAAAATTGCTTCTGCGTCTACGTTTGTGTACGTAACAAGTCTTTGTCCTTTCGTGAGAATCTTGTGGGAATTGAATTGTATTTACGAGACAGCGATCTTTTAAAGAACACGTTGATCGATCTCTTGATGCCGCACGCAGACCCGCGAGTGACGATGTACGAATTTCCTCAGAGCGCGAGAGAGTTTCCGAAACTTCGTAAATCCACTCAGATAGACGAGAGGCAAAGAAAAAAAAAAAGAACAGAAAAGGACGCGGACGAGAGAGATTCTGTTATCTGAAGCAGATTGCAGTGGGTTCTCTGCACCGAAAAACCAGAGAAACCAACCCCCTCCCGATTTCCCGTACAGTCGTGAATGTGAACAAACTTTCCTCGTTCGTCCCATCAGGATCTTCGTTCGTGCTATGACCATCCGCAAGCAGTCCAGACTCATTCTCTTTTCTTTCGCGTGAAGAATCGCAACCCTCTCCCGGCGCTACCGCGCCGCTTTTATCCTTATTTCTCTCCGTCCCGCGAGGTTCGCCGACTGACAGGCGGGAAGAGGAGCGATCGGCAAGGACAGGCAGAAGAATACGTTCTCGATGAAGGGGAGGAAGCGGCGTAACGAAAGTGGCGTGGAAGAAAAGAGACGAGAAAAGATAGAAAGAGATAAATAAAGAAGAGAGCGCGAAGTCGACGATATGGATGAAGGGGTTGAGGGAGGAAAAGTATGCGAGGTGGCGGCGGAGAGAGAAGGGTTGGCCTCGCGGTGTGCATTGAACCCAGGCCGGTATCGAGCCAACCCACCCGGACTCGACACAGCCACCCCTATCTCGCCGTTCCGTATATCCCCCCCGGTATATACGGAACGTATGTAGGTAGGTGCACACCGAGAGAGAGAGGCCGCGAGGTTCTGCTGCTGACTCCTCTCTGTGCACCGCGGAGCCTGTGGTGTCTCGCTACCACCGTTGTTACACGAGGACCCCGGACCTGCCGCAAGCGGAGTCACAGTGCGCAGTGCCGGGGAGTGTTTACTATTGGCGCGCTTGCGCGCCGCGCGAACTGCCAGCACCCCTGAAAGCAGCGATTCATGTTCGCTCTCGCAAGAACGTAGTGGGGAGAGCACAACATTGGAGGTAGTGATCGTGGCAGAGACCGTGGAGAAGGGAGAGAAAGAGAGGGGGGAGAGGGAAAGAGAGAGAGAGGGTGAGAACGAGGACGAGAGAGAGAGAGGAGAGGAAAGAAAGAGAGAGAGGGAAGCGGAAAATGCTAGTGGCTGTTATCGGATGTGAGAGGAGAACAGGGAGAGAGAGAGAGAGAGAGAGAGAGAGGAGAGCAGAGCAGAGCAGAGAGAGAAGTGCAAACACCGTGTCGTGGGTGGGGAGGGAAATACACAGCGAGATGCCCCACGTGGTGGGACCGAGCGGGCGGGTGCAACCGTGAGAGGTGCATTCCAGGTGGGGAATTCCCCTCGCCGACGTTTTATAGCGCGTAACCTACACCCTGCATCGCCCGTCGCTCGTCGACCGACGACGAACTGTACACGGCCGCCGCTCGCCCGTCCGTGCGACGCGCGCGACGACGGTCGCGGCCGCCCGTCCGCCCGCGGCGGGAGAGAAAGTGCAGCGGATGCGGCGACACTGGAGCCGGGAGCCGAGGGTCGAGCGATTAATGATCATTCAGCGCGTTGTGCACACCGCCAATGCACGAAGATCGGGAGATCGTTTCTCGCGACGGATAGACGGTCTCGAGAAAAACGAGATCGAATAATAATTTTAAGCTAGTATTTCTGCATTTTCTTCGAAGTACTTCTTGGATAATTTTAGCAGAAGCGGAAATAAATTAACGCAGAAGTACCGCGCGTTTCATAAAACTTTAGAGTAACTTGGCAGCGCGAAATTCACTCGACTCGCTCTTCTCTTCGCGCGACAACGCGAAGCGAAAGAGACGCGAGAATGGAACAGGGTGGAGTGGAGAAGGGGAAAGAGAGAAAACGAAAGCGTCTTGTTGCGATCATTGATTATGCAATCAATGATCGCTGGCGCTCGAGATAACGAATCACAAACGATGACAAATGAAGTCTGTGATACGGGCGCGAAGCGAGGAATTTTGCGTTGTCACGGCGACAAGCGGCGGAGAACGTTGACTTTTACAAAAATCACGATGACGGTTGGATAACGATTCTACAATTGACGCGTTTTTCGAGATAAATGCAATACGCCCGCTCTGTGTGGCGTGCGCGCGCGCGCGCTCGCGTTTACGTACTCAAATAAATCGAAGCAATTCAAATATACGCGTGTCAAACGAGTTCTCCTAGATTAGACGGTCTTTGAGGCCCAACGTTCAAGGTAAAATCGGCCTAACCGCGCGCTTTATCGTTTCTTCACATCGCTGCATAATGCGGCGCGCGGCTTGTGCGACGGAGCGTGAAATTATCGACGAAAGCGCGAGATCGCGGATGCCGATCGAGACATTAGGACAACCCTGTGTACTTATGCGGCGCGGACTAGATTGTGTGACGCGAGAGAAACGCTAGGTAACAATAAAGATAAACGGTGAAAGCTCCGCGGTAAATAAAAATTCGCGCGCTGCCGATATTAATTATTTCGCGACAACCGAGAATTTAATTTCAAATATTCTTCCGTGGATATTTAACAAATATCGCCGTGCGATTTCGCGCCACAATCGCTTGTATTGCAGTTACAGCAAATCGATTTATAATTGAGAATGTCACTTTCACGAACCACTGCGAGATAACGCGGCAACAGCAGGCAGATAACGGAAGTAACAGTAGTAAAATACAGCAATGGTCAGACCTGCAAGACCTGGAATTTAAATCTAAATCTTATCTGCCCGAGAGAGAGAGAGAGAGAGAGATGGTTTGAAAATGTTCGCGTTAAAAACGTACAATATGCGCGATCTTGTATTTCGACGCGGAAATATTATTGCGGTGGAAATACTGCAAATAATAAAGCAATTACCGAGTCACGTTTCGCGACGAGAGACGACATTCTCGCGTAATGATCGGCGATTCGTGTCCACGCGCCATTATTCGTTTTACGACGCGTGTCAGATAAATGTGTATCTACGCGAGTCGTATCGGTGCGCGATACAGTATTTCTTTTTTTTTTTTAAATCGCATGCGCGCGCGACGCGAAATAGATAACTGCGCGTAACGATGTCAGGTTTGTTCCGCGAAACAAAAAACAAAAAAAAAAACATGTTCTTCATTTCGTTACGTGTTTTTCCAAACGCGCAGCCTGTAATTATTTCATAACACACACACACACACACACCACTTGTCAATCTGACGCACTCGGCGAAAATGCCGCACGTGCCGCATTCGGAGAAATCCTTTCCTCTCTCGCGAAATTACGCTTTCGAAATTTCGCCAGAGAAAGAGAAGCCGAGGATACATACGTTACGTTTTAAAATTGCCAGCTTTTTACCGCAGAAAATTTTTTTCCTTCAATAAAAAAACAACTGTTTAAATTAAAAAAAAAAAAAAAAAAATTCAGATTAAATATTCCCGAGGAAAAAGCAACAATTTTTCAGTCCGCGTTCCCGATTGGCTTCGAGATCTTTCGCAGAAACTCGCTCAACCGACGAGAATTCTGGAACCGTCTCTATACTCGTGCTGTTTCTCCGATCAAACGAACAAGCTGCTAAAAAAGAAAAAAAAATCGACAGGGCACAGCGCGGCCGCTAAAAACAAAGCGCGGTTACGTAACACCCGCGCGCTCGGCCGCGCCGCGCGCGCAGTCCGACGACCTTCCTCTATGGAAAGGATGGATCTGAAATAGCAACGACCCGAATATGGGTCAGCATGCATTGTGGCGCGACTCTCCTCACGCAGAGCGCCGCGCGCGCGCCGCATCGTTTGCAGAGAGGCCGGCAGAGAGGCGGCTTTTACGCTCACGAAAATAGACACTTTATCAGACCGGCTTCTCTCTAGCCAACTCTCCGTGCCGCTCTCCGTAGGATTATAACCGTGCCGTTTGAATTGCTCCTCGTTACCGCAATGCCGCTCCCTCCACGCCCAGTCGGCGCGCTTATCGTATGAATCTCTTTAGAAGACACGTAATCTCGCGCCGAATTGAGCAACTAGAACAATCGATTCTCCCCCCCCCTCCCCTTCGTCTTTTATAATCGCATTGCTTGCGAAATGAATCTACTTCTCGCGGTTTTTTACTTGGCTTTTAAATGTGATATTTTTTATTTTTTTATTTTTTATTTTGAGTTAAGAAATTTTTTCGATAAACGCAACTCAAATTTTTCTTTCAGAAGAGAATTCGCGACTCGTATTGTTTATTTAAATAAATTTGAAGATTCTTAAGACGCGAGATATTTGATATTCGATAGATTGAAGAGAGCGTTTCGCAGACGACATTATTATAGTTTATTGCTGTTTCTCTCTCTCGCGCGCGCATCTCTTTCTCTCGATCTCGAAAAAAATCGTTTCTATATAGCGGAAGACGTTCATTTACGTGTGCGGCACGGAAACCGCATAGAGCTGACATACAAAGGTTCTTAAAAGCAGCTCGAGTGCTCGGTGTGGAAGAAAGAAAGAATGAAAGAAGGTCGAAAGGGTGAAGAAATAAAAAGGCCAAAAAAAAAAAAGAGAGAAGCAAAGGGAAAAAAACGATGAAGTAGCGTGCTGTATATGCTGATGACTGAAATAGATCACAAAGCGTTTCTACGTCTATTCGATTTTCCTTCTGTGTGTACTTAAAACACAAAGGAATTACTTTTTCAACAAAATATTCTCAAACAAAATGTTTCAAAAAATCAAAAATTTATATTTTTAAACTTTTCAGTAGGTAACAAATGAATAATCGAATTCGATTGAACACACACAAATGACATTTTATCTGTACGCTGCGCACGTGTGTAAATTTTTGAATAATTTACACACACAAGTGCGCGCATCTTTGTTTCGTATTGCGAGTGAAAATTCCGATTGACAAGAGCCACATTTGCGGAGTGACACTTCATGAATTTTTCATTCCGATTGTTAACTTTGAAAGAGAGAAAGTTTGCGCGGTATAAAGCGCGCAACGCGGTTCAAATGGAAACCCATCTTGATTAATTACTGCAAAATTGCGTTCGAAGTTACACTCGACGCGCTAGCACTACTTTACGCCGGCACTCCGCTCTGTCGGATGTTTTCCCCGCAACAACTTTCGTTTCGCATTAGTCCCCTCCGTATTATTCGCAAAGCCCGGATTTAGACGGCGCTAAAAGCACGGTCGCTATATAGCTGCAGTTCGGGGCAGGTCGGTGTTTACAAGTTCGCTGCCGCGATATTACAAGCAGCCGCGGTTAAGTTTCCGACTCCGCGTCGAAAGAAAATGCGCGTAACGCAAACGAAGCGGAGAAACCCGGAGAGCGCGGCGCGCGCGGTCGAATTATCTAAGCACCGAGGGAATGCACTACCCTCCTTTTCCCCTTCTCTCTCTTTTCCTGTCCCGCTCTATCGACCACGCTGTTTTAATTGGCAATGTTCCCTCGCCAATGTGTTCGAAGAGACATTCGAGAAAGCGGTTCATAAATTATTGATACATGACCTTTCTATCTCGTCGCGCGTTGTTTAAACGAACACTCGTACTTCCGCTCGTGTCCACTTCATGTTCTCTCTCTCTCTCTCTTTCTCTCTCTCTCTCGTAGTTCTACGACCTACTTCCTCCTCTCGAGAAAATTCCCATTTCAAATTCACTTCCCGAAGTGGAAGTCTCGAGTAGCGGTAAAGGGAGAAAAAGAGGAGGGGAGAGAGGAGTGTGGAGTTCGTATCGGATATTCACGCGAGTATGTACGGTCGAGTTGCAGGGTATAAAGAATTCGCGAAGAAGTTTTACTTGCCGCGAAGCCGAGAAACGAGACGGGGCTCTCCCTCGCGAGAGATCAGACGCGCGATGACGAGAGGAAGAGGGAGCGAGAGAAAAAAAATACGTAACGACGGCGGTGGTCGCCTATAAGGGTAGGTCGATCTATATTTACGCGTGCCCGGCTTTCTTTTTTTTTTTTTCTTGTTGCATTTACCTCGATTAACGCATTAACCGTTACGTCGATCAATCCGTGACCGGAACGATGTCGTTAACATTGTACCGCGCGCTTATATATACACGGAGTGTCCTAGAACCCCCGATCCGCTGTTTACTGATAAACGCTGTGCTATAACCTCCCGCGATTCAATTGATTT
>QVNW01004412.1:0-10603 GCA_014825475.1 Pseudomyrmex flavicornis
CGATCGCGCGTATCGAGCGAAAACGTCGAGGCTCACGAGTTACAAGCGTTTACATTCGCGTCGTTCGTCGTTAAAAAATATATATTTCCCCCGTTCGGCGTCGGAACGTGACTATCGGAAGGCTAAGGGATAATAATATTCTCTCTCGGTTCTACACGTGAGACGTTATACTTCGGCGATTTATGCTATTCGTTGCATTTAATCTCACGCCTCGAATCGCCTCGAGGTTGACGATTTATGGCAATCCCTTTGTTAGAAGCGAACCTTTCCGGATAATTCCGCGGAAATCGTTCCATCTTATACACATGCTAATTCCTTTGACCCAGTTATGACAATCGGAGATACGTTCAATTTTCCTTTAATGGCTGTCGGTCGTTGTATTACCGATAAAGAAAAATTGAGAAGTGGGTGAGCTTTTGAGCACCGAATAACAGATCGTTTGTAACGAATACAAGGTGAAAGGTTAAACCGAAACGGCTATTATTGCGTTTGGAACGTGGAACAAAGAACAAAATCTCGCGACTACTATTTTTACATTATACATTTGTTTTTTACGCGTATTTAAAAAAGCCGAAAACCATTTACAAAATATATTTCGCTTTTATTAAAGCTGTGATTACTTGCAAGTAACAAAAATTAAACATACCTATATAAACGCAAATTTATGCAATCAATTGCCCGTTCGAACAAATTAATTTTTTTTTCTTTTTTGGTTCGAAAATAGATAATTAAAATGTAAAAGTATCTCTTAATAATCTTCAAATTTTCAAATTTCAATTCTCATATCTCTATCCATATGTTTGCGTAATGTACGCTCCACTTACACCCACCGCACATACATCACACACGTACATCGCATCAATCGCGTCCAATTTGGAGAGTGCGTCGTAATTTCTCTCGCGTCGCATTACCCGCGAAAAGGATTTTGAGAATCACTGGTTTCAGCGGCTATTGGTTGAACCGCAACCGGGGTGGGTTATCTCTCCGCTCGTATTGTTGCTATCTAACCCCGAAATTCGGGATTTCACTCGAAATTTGTTAAGCGTTAAAGGGGTCAACAAGCCATTTAGCTCGCTGAAGATCGACGATCCCTGTTGATTCGGTTTTGAAACGGATTGAAAAAAAAAGCTCGTACAAAATTGAAATGCAAAAAACGTCAGCGTTAAATATAATCGCGCCGCGAGTTTTGTTTGTCGCAAAATTGCACGCGATGCTGCAACGGAGACACCGCCGAGCGAAATGAATCGGTGTCATATCGCGCGAGAGAAAAGGAAAGTTCTATATATTTAACTCCGACCGTCAGTAGCTTAACAGCGACTGAGAAACAACCACGTGGTGAAGGAAATCTTCTTTCTTTCTCGCGAAATGGCCTGATCTTTTTTTTTTTTACACGCGGCGCGTTTCTTTGTCGCTCGCGAGAAACATAATGGTGGATCGATTGTGCGCGATGTCTTGTCGAGCGGACGCGATGAGGATCGATGCGATTTCCCATCCCCCCGTATAAAAAAAGTTCCCTCTCCGTTATGCGCGGCGATAACGAGTTCACCGGTGGTAATCTTCTCCGATTGTTGCCCTCGGTGTCGCCTTTTGCGCCGCAACTCTTTACGAGTATTTTATTTTACGAGTCTTTTCTTGCCTTGCGAGCGCGTCGTTACCGCGAAAAGGTAACGACTCTCATTCTCGCGCGGGACACGCGCTTAAGAGATCCCTCTCCGTGGCCTACATATTTACGCGTTTTACGATAATTACGACGATCGCGCACGGATCTCGTAATTGAGGACGTTTCTGTAATTTATATAAAGCTCGGATTTTTTTTTTTTTTATAACAGCCGTGAAAAATCTCCCAACGAGATTCATTCCCTTTAAAAATTTCATCGACGATCGCGAAATCGAAGGGAGGGGGAGAATTTCGTTATCACACTTTTGAATCGAAAACGCGGAAGAAGAAAATCAGAGAGACCGCGCGCGTCGAGGAGGAAACGTAATTCTCGGGATTTGGTTTTTTTTTTTTGAAATTTTTAATGTCGCAGGATGTGCGACGGGATTAAAAACGACGTGAAAATAAATTCGGCGAGATCGTTTTCGATAATTGAATTTCGTACGCTTCGTTACGCTACGAGAAGCGTAGACGGGAGGTTACCTCGTCTTCACAGAGAATTAACAGCGCGCCAACGACGTCGAAAAACGCGGCCCGCTAGAAAGGTCGCTCTCTATCTCATTTACATACAAAGACTGGAATACACGCACGTGCCTCTTCTTCCTTCCCGCGAAGAAGCATCGAGAGTATCGCGGTCGATATCTCGATCCTCTCTTCATCTCGACAAGTGCCCACTCTCATTGACCCCCCCCCCTCGGGTGTTCTTTCGACGACCGCTCCGGAGCGGCAAAACGTTTCAATGGAGGGTTGCCCCGCCGCGGCTCGTTGTTGTTCCAGATCATTCTGGTCCGTGAGGATGATCGATATTACTGGATATAGCTGGTACGTTTTACAGCACGTGCAGATTCTCGCAACTCTTCGACTTGCTGTCGCGCGCCCACACCTTGTCGAGCAGATTGCGCACCTTCAGGCTGGTGCTGGTCCGACTGCCGCGATACTTCTTAGGCGAGTTGTTCTCCGAGCACGAACCCAGCGGCGACTTGCTGCGATTCTTGCGCGAACGCTTCCGGAACATCTCTCTAGTCCTCTCCGGGTTCTCCAGCTTGAGACGGATCTGCGTGAGCAGTCCGACCAGCAGCTCGTCGACGTTGTGATTGATGCCGACCGACGTCTCGATGAACTTGCAGTCGTAGGACGTCGCCATGGACTTGCCTTCTACAATGGCAGATTCGATTATAAATCCCCCCGAGATATCTCCCCGAGAATACGTATCGAAAATCTCACGCGAACATGCGACTTCGGCGGCGCGCGATAAAATATTTAACGTCACAATATGTACGACTTGCAATTTTTATCATTTTTTTTTTCTAAATTTTAAATCAACGCACGTGCTCTTCCTCTCTCCAAGCAAAATTATTTACACTTACGTAATTTTGAAAAAACACGTACGCAAATCGATGATAGAATCAAGAAATATACCAATTAATTTATATTAGTGAATTAGAACTATATAAATGCGCAAGAATCAAGTGCCGCATAATTAATAGCGCGGTATATATTACGAAGAGAGAGAGAGAAAGAAAGCGAAATTGGGAGGAAGATGCTACCAATCTAGTTTAACGGCACAGACGCGTATTTCTACGCCCCGCTAGGCGGTTAAATGGCTTTTCCACGCTCCGTTGCCCACGGAGAATTTGCATCGAGGTGAACCTCCGAGGTGCTGCGTCAGTATACAGCACGTTTACGTTACGTTGCGTTATCTACGATCGTTCTATATCAGCGTTTCCGCGCGGTAAATGCCACCAATGATAGATAGACACCCCCGTTTCCTTGACACGCGTTCCTCCGTCGCTGATCTCCATTTCTCCTCATTGCTCGCGTTTACGTACTTGCAAATTACCGCGCGATTTTCCGCGAACACGTCGCCGATTGTCAAGAAATGAGGGAAGGTGGGAGGAAAAAAAAAACAAACTTGTGCTGTCATACCTTCGGTCGATACCAATCGGCTGCGCACAAGGTCGATCTTGTTCCCTACGAGGATCACTGCCCTCGCGGACACGTGATCGCTTCGCCACAACGAGTGTAGAACCTCTTCTGCGACGCGCACAGACTGGCGATCCGTCGTTGAATAAACGACGCAGTACGCGTGCGGCTCGTATGTCGCGATGCAATTTTCCGGCTGCAACATTAATTGTGACAGAGATATACATTAACATTGACGATTATTAACTGACGCAGAGCCTATTTCAAACCCTCTTCCCACTTATTTCCCTTATTGTCACGTAAAATAATGGATTTTGTATTAACATAATATTGCATTCAATTTCCGAGAGAATATACTCTACTCGCGAAATAATATTCTTTAATTCGTGTAATTCGCAATGAAAGAAATAATTTTTTTTTTTTCTGGCTTGAAAAATGTTTTCGATCTTTTTTTCCGTCTCGTTAGGGCCTGAGCACAATAGAGAAAATATTAAGAATAAGAATTAGAAATAGAAGGTTAATGTAATATAACAATGAAAAAAAATAAAATTAACATATAAATACTATATTTATATACATTTATATGGTATATTTTATTTTTTTGCATTGCGCATTACATTTAACCTCTGTTTTTTAATTCCTATACCTAATATTTTCTCTATTGTGCTCAGGCCCTTATTCTTAAACGTGTGTCAAATCGTGGGTCGTAACATTATGTAAAATAGTTCCTTGCCGGGAATTTCAATGTGATGCAATTTTCCGGTCGTTGACCTCATTAACCTCAGTAATAACGGGCGATAGTGATATAGCCGCAATCTGACAGTCTTCTGTTTCCACTTTATTTCGCTCATTCGCTTCTGTTACGCGTAAGAAGTTCGTGGTTTTCATATCGACGGGAAAACTCTTGCCTCAAATACGTGCGCGCGCGCAAAAAAAAAAATACAATTACGATACCGTACAAAAAAAATATTGTTTTCCTAAACTTTCGCGAGCGTATTAATTCGCTCTTCTCTCCCGCATAATAACATTCAATGGAGGATCAATTCGTTGCACACATCCATTGTGCTTCGGGCTAATTCTTCCGCTCTACAAAAATCTAAAGAAACAGTGTTTTGTTTTTTTACATATATATATATATATACCGTTTTAATCCAAAGAAAGGGAGAGAGAAGACGCTTTCTTCCGTTCCTGCATTATAAAGAAATAGTCTTTTGTATGGATATTATAAAAGAAAGCTCTGTAGAACAAGCTATTATAGAAGCAAGTTCGAAAAGTTTGCTATTGTATATTTCAAGTATAACTTTACGCAAGTGAAATGTTTGTACATTCGTCGCGAGGTATATGTCACTGACAAAATAGCATAGAGAATAATTAAGTTAAAATTAGCTTTTTATTTTTGTTAAAATTATAAAAGATCTCCTTGAACACTTCTCTCGTGCGGTTTCTGCAATATTCTTATTGTGAACGCCGAGAGATCGAAGGAGAAAAATTGTTCTACTTTTTCTGGATTACATAAATTTGCGCGCGCGAGACGTGATGTATGTAATTCCAATCGACATCACCGAATCGAAAAAAAAACAATTAAAGGGAAAGTATCGAGAGGAAAAGAAAGAGAGAAGAGTTTCTTATTTATTAACTACGCGCAAAATACTTAACACCCGCGAAACTGACGGTCTGAATTTTCGCAATTAATACGCAAATGATGTTCTGTTTTCAAAATCTTTTCATTAATATTTTTTCTGATGTCGTTGAAAAATATTTACTATAATTTGAACATATATAATTACATTTTTAGTTTAAAGAAACATTAGATGGTGTATCAATTTTTAATTAATATATTTCGCGCGTTATTCGAGAAACATGTTGCTTGCTATCACATTAAATCTGTTTTATTTAAATTCGGAAGTATACAAATACGCACTTTTATTACACAAATAATGCTGTTGCAAGTAAAATCGAAAGCTTCTCCAAAACGCGGCGTCTGTGAATGCTGAGTTTGAAATTTTTTGTTTGGTTTTTTTTCCGAATTATAATACCAAAATATCTGAAAAGGTTTTTCGCTGACTGTCGCAATTGGACGTTGTCGAAAATTCGCGAAAACGTACGATATAAACGTGTGCTGCAACTGCAGCATATTATTGCGACACTCAGACTGTTAGGCAATAAATAGTAATCCCCTGGCAATATTTTTCACCTTTAATTGGTGCCTGTAACGAAGTCGGAAATGAAACCTAGTTTAGAAATGAGAGAGAAATGGAGAAAGCGATATCTCAGTTTATATACATATATATATATTTTTATATATAGATATATATAAAATCACTGTAAGGGAATTATATTTGTGAAGAGCTTTGCCGAAAATCCGGGAATATTCACTCTAACTTGGGGCGATATAATCCTCTGACTATACGTATATAAATTTAACTCAGCGATTTGCCCTTATCTTTTCAACTTAAATATCCATAATGCAAACAGAGACAGAAAGACTTGACATATAACGCTTACTCGCCCTTATTTTTTAACAGAAATATAATATTCGCTCGGAAAGGATATAGTCTTCAATATAAAATTAAAAATTTATATAAATAAATTTAGATATAAATTTAGATATAAATAATTTAGATATATATTTTTTATTAACCCATATCGGACAAACATATAAAAAAAAAAATCGATATCTCGATTTTACCTGTAAATTTATTGAATTTCTAAGCAGAAAGTTGTTTAATTAACAAAAATAGAAGAGAGAAAGAGAAAGAGAGGTGATATGTTGAAGGGAGTTAAGCGGAGGTTAACGTTAGAACAAAATTCATTAGCGCAGCCGTCTGTTAAAGGTTAAGATCGTAACGGGGGGAGAAAGAGAGAAAGAGCGCGCGACTCGGGTTCCGCTGGATTTTTCGAACGATTATACGAAAGAATTACCTTGAACCGTATCAAAGAGAGGCGCGCCTTCGTGATATCGAATATATATCTGGATCGACCGCTTAACGGTCGAACGCGCGGCATGGCTCGATGCTCGTCAATGACTCCCGGGGGCCACGCCTGGCTGAACGAAAAGCAGCAGAGAACGAAAGAACGCTTCGTTACTCCCTCAGGTACCTACTTTTTCTTGTCCCACGCGCGGGAACTTACGGTTAGCTCGTCACGCGACAACTCTTACCCGGTCGGCTACACACAAGACCGCAAATCGGACTTGTTCGTCGTTGCCGTCGCATTTGGATGCCAGGCGGGCCACCGCTCACAATATTAAATCCTTAAATGGGAGGGAGTTTTCACGCGACACACACAACGAAAACACAACCGACGTAGCGTCGCTAATGCGAAAAGTAACGACCGGGTCGTGACACACACGTCGCGGCGACGATTTAAGAGGATTCTCATGGGTGTTCAACCGAATTGCTTTCTCGAAATGCGATTTTCTCAATAATTAATTAACTCTCGTGTGTTTTGTGACACGCTGTATGCAAGTTGTTTAAATATTTTCTCGAACTATTCTTCGTGCGCTCTTACATTTTTGTTATTGTTTTTTTTTTTGTTGTTGTTGTTGTTTTCGAGCGTCGTTGTATTTCGTTTCTGAGTCAACAAGTTTTACTTCTTTTCCAATTCGGAAAACGGATTTGAAAATTTATTAATAACCAAAGCAAACTTTATTGTCAGTGCGACTATCTTTAACAATAAACACAAGTTAACTTTGTCGCGCGGGGATACTTTGTGTTTTCTTGAAACAGCCTAAACTAATTAACCGTCAATGTATCTAATTAGCCATTAAAAATTCTCTCTTTCTTAAATTTCAAGTTTATAAATAATTGCAGAAAGGGCTGTAAAAATAGGTCGCGGGGAGAGAAAGATCATTAGGTTATAAATTCATCATCGTTTCTTTCGTAAGGATTTTTTTTTCCTCCGCGACGTCGACGTATTACGTATCGGTTTTTCCACGAGGAATTATGCATGAAGGAAAACACGTCGTATACTAATCGCCGCGCATTACACATTTAGCACATTTGCGCGTTCATCAAATCAAATATGTGCGCACGAAGGCGTTTGAAAACCGCGGCAGTAAGGTCGTGTGTCTCTCTCTCGTTTCGCGCTCGACTTCGTCGATGAACTCAGCCAACAAATTTGCTTAATTGGGAAATGAATACGCCCCGGCCACTTTCCGAAGTTTTTCCTCTCTGTTAATACACCCGCGCGCACCGTTCATTTTTCTTTCTCTTTTCGCGAGAGTTTTCGTCCCCGTTTTTTCGAGCATCAACTATTAATTTGCGCGCGAGAGCGAAATAAAACACGGATTACACCCTTTTAAACATACATTTATCTAACCCAAAGTGTTTCGTTGCGGAAACTAATCTCTCTGTTACATACTGTTTTTTTTGTTCACCTAGTAGGTACTGCTCTTTAGTGAAAATTTCAGTGGTCGCAATCTCTCTCTCTCTCTCTCTGTCCCTCTTCCTTCTTTTTCTCATCTCACTTTTTTCATTTTTGATATTTGCGTTGTTAGAGATAATTAAATTCTACAATGAAACGCAATGGAAATGAAATCTACTTTGAAATTAACTAAATAACAAAGTTTGTAATTAAAAAACCAAGTCGGAATCTCTTTTTCTCGGTATACCTCTTTTCTGGATAGTATGTAACTATACATATATATATAGTTATTGCGCATATCATTTGTCAGAAAATTTGTCTGCGTTTAATAATACATAGCTACAGATTAATACTGAATACGTGTGTTTATGAATAATGGATGGCATATTATAAACGTGAATTGCCGCAAACCGCTGATAAATTATAGTTTACGTGCGATATTATTTCACCGGCGCATTCATTTTTGAGTAATCTATCTTCATCGGTACATTATTACAGCTTTATTTACATGACATATATTTCGCGGAAGAACAATGAGTGCAATTTGCAGTTGAATCTTTAATAGAAATTGCAAAAGCTGCTTTATACGAGACCATCGCGCCGTAACGTTGTATGCTCGCAAACGTGAGGTCGATACAAAAATAATTCGGTTTAACCAAATTATTTTGCGGAATGTTATTTCTGAACCGCTGGTTTTCGTAATTTGATTTTCGTAACTGTCAGTATATAAAACAATTATTACGTTCCACCGTGTAAAAGTTACTCGTAATTAATTTACGCGGTTCGTTCTCATTTTTTTTTTTTTTTTTCCACCTTTTCGAAGAATCGAAACTTCCGTTTCCAATCGCCTGCTTCACTTGATGCGTATGTCTATCGTCTGAGATCCTATTAAAGATAGATGTTATCATCGCGCTTATTGACGAGTCACGTTAATGAAAAAAGTGATTAGATAAATCTGGGACACAGAGAGCCGAGAGTCGCGCGCAACGCGAACCCATCGAATATACATCAGTTTCTTCGCGCAAACTTCCCGATCGATTACATCTAGTCGTTCGTATATTTTTGAGAAATCGTAAAAAAACAGCTTGTTGTTATTTAATATTTTCTACAAATTACTTTCCTACTTACTTCGATTGTTGACGTAATTAAAAATCATACAAACACACAGTTCAATCTTTTTTACTCGAGAAAGTACGTCTCTCTCTCTCTTTCTCTCCTTCCAATTAAGAATTTGGTGCCATCTCAACTTTTTCTATTCGCGTCGAAAAATTGCGACCGCGGCTTATCTGCGCGGTAAATACGCATTAAGCTGATAGAGTCCCTCCGGCTTAATACCATTCCGAGACTATCGAAGGAAATCGCGGCGAGAGAGGCCTTGCGGCCTGGCGTGATTAGCGGCCAGCCTTGACTTTCGGTAATGCCGAGAATAACGCGCCGTTATATACTTCCCGTACCGGGGACGAATCGGGGCCGGAGGTCGAGACCTTCGGGCGTTCGGAATTCTCCGCGGAATTCGAAAAATTCAGAACTCGTTCATCACCACTGGCGGTAACCACGACGAGGAAGAGGGAGGTACGAAAAAGAAAGGATATTGTTTATCGTATCGCGGGATCGCGGCCGACCGCGCGCGCGCGCGAGATACACAGTCGCGTTACACGCCGCGGACGTTACTATTGCGCGAACGTACGTTTTAATTAAAGGGTAAATTCGATTGAAATTGTCTGGCGAAGCGTGGCGGCGGTTCTACTCTCCTTTGTTCTCTTCCCTCCCGCCGCTCTCTGATGTGCTGAATCTGTGTGTGTGCGCGCGCGCGCGCGCGTGTGTGTATATGTGTCTATTACGCGAGAGGGGGTCTACCACACACGAGCATCGTCGCGTCAGCTCGCCTACCGTGGAAAATGGATTTTAATTTAATTCCCGCGGTACAAAAGCGCGTGCACACCGTATACATCGCACGGACACACACACATACAGATACCTCACACGTACTCCCTCTCCTCCTCCTCTCTCTTTCACTCGGGGATCTATTCGCTTCTCTCCCCCTCTGGGTTAACTCGATTACATCGCTCCCCCGTCGTAAGAGCACTTCGCTTCTAGACGCGATGCTCGTCCGTTTGTTCGACGAAAGCGAGAGAAAACGCGGAGGAACAGAAGATCGGGGGAGAGGGAAGGGGAGGAGGGAGCTTGCGGCAAAAATGATTAGCTCGGAGGCACGGAAAATTAGCGGCGCATCTTGGTGCATCAATTGGCTGCGAAAACTCTCCGGTAACACACACCCTGTGTGTGTACACACACTCTGTTTATCATTCGACGAACGTCCGCGCGCGCACACGCTTTTGTTGTTTCGTTTCACTTACGTTTCTCCCGTCGTCGATGTATGTATGTTACGTTTCTCGGTTTTTGTTTGGTACAACATCGTGTTTGTGAGAAAAATTCATTGACCATTTTCAATCGAATGAAATATTTACTTTGATTTGTCCAACACCGGTAACGAGTGTATAATCAATTTTATTTCGATACCTACTTCCGGAGGGAGAAGGAAAAATCGGAGCGTCGTAGTTTCTTTTTTTTTTTTTCTTTTTTTTATTTCGCGAATGTGAACGAGAAACACATAGCCACAAAGTCCACGACTATAGATCAGTTCGCGATAACCTATTC
>QVNW01004414.1:0-19590 GCA_014825475.1 Pseudomyrmex flavicornis
GGCAAGTCAGTCGGCAACAACAAACGGAACGTCAAATATCAATTGAAACGGCGGAATTAATTTCGGGTCGCAATTAATTTGCCAATTAGATCTCGGTCGGGATCCATTTAGATGTAATCTGCTTGCTGGCAGCTCATCCTCTTTCCGCCGTTCCCTCCGCTTTGGCGTATCTCCCACGCAGAGAGAGAGAGAGAGAGAGAGAGAGAAAGAGAGAGAGCGGAGCAACCGATGCGAACACACAGAGGACTGCGTTCGCTCCGAAGCAGTCGACAAATTAGCCGTATTAACGGGCACGACCGCGAACGCAGATTTCGCGCAGTTAGCATGCAGCGTTTCCCCGTCTGATATCCCACGCCAAGGATTACTCAAGTTAACTTGAGCCGGAGAGACGCCGCCGCCGCCGCCGCCGCCGCCGCCGCCGCTGCGTGCGCGAGCGCAATCGCAGTAATTAGAATAACTGAATTATGTAACGAAAATGTGGAGAGAGTTCGCAATCAAATGTAACGTCTTCAAGATGCTTTGAAAGTCTTCGCGCGCTCCGGCTGATGAAATCAGCAATAAACGTTCAAATTTGAGAGTCGCGAAAGTTTTATTTGAAACTCCTGAAAACTTTTGTCGGAGACGAAGAAAAATAAAAGAAGCGACTTCGAGAGGGAGAGAAAGAGAGAGAGAGAGAGCAGAAATTCGTTATACATTCGATTATTACGCAATTTGTAATTAGCGAGTCGTCATCGTTTTCGAGAGAAGAGGAAAAAAAATATCGCGTTTTCTCATCGCGGAAGGAAAACAAAATATTCGGCACACACACGCACACACACGTTGCATAACAGCGCGATTGGTATTAACTTGCCGACGGGTAATCAAGTAATGAATACATCGTCGGTAAAGACCGTACGTATATAAATCATGGCGCGGCGAGAGGATGGCCCGGGGGAGGGAAGGGGCCGCGCAGGGCGAGCCCTTATCTTCAATCAGTACATTGATTGCACGCAGGCAGGTCAAATACCGGCAGCCGCCACTCGGCAGCTCGGCCCTGGCACGATAGCTTATTCAATTTCCGAAACGGCAGTCACCATTCAATTCGGCGGTTATCAGCCTGCGCCCATCCCCTATCTGGATTTTGCGTGCTTTTCTAGAAAGCCGCGCGTATATATTCTCATCCCGAAAGAAGAGGCTCGCTTTATCAACGGGCATAAATTGAGATAATCAAGATCCCGATCGCTCGCTATTTTTTTTTTTTTTTTCACAGAAATCGCCCTCTTCATCCGGTAACGCCACTATATTACTCGGACAGAGTTCTTTGATCATTCTTCGACGTAGCTTTAATTCGCGAAATATTTTAGATCGCGCCGATACAATATTTCCGTCGTTTCACTTGAATGATATAAGACCCACACTTCTGGCCTAAACTCAGATCCGTGGCATTATCATTCGGCGCATTTGCCGCGCGCGTGGTTATCATTCGGTATCTATCCGAAGGCGAGAGACGGCGCATTTTCCCTCGCAGTGTACATAGATAATCGAGCTTAATTAATTGCTCGTGATGCGCGCTCGGGGCTCAGCAAACACATTTACTTATTACCATCCATCTTGAGCCGGTGCCTCTCAAGGGGGATCGATTTTCCAAGTGCACGCGGCTGATGACACAAATTGCCAAAGGGTCGACGCTCGATCGTAACGCGATCGTCAAACAGAGGCGCGATTTTTTCCTCGCGCTCTTTCTCTTTTACGATATTACGAAAACACTTGGGAGACGACGCACTTGCACACGTCCAACTTTCTTCGGCGGTTTTCTCGGAGAGAAAAGAAACAAATCACGATTACCCAAATCCATTTAAAAGAAATAAACAAGACCGGTAAGAGCCAAACGTGCAAAATATTGGTTTTTAACAACAAATTTTAGCTCGTGAAAGTTTAAAACTAGAATATGGTTTAAGATTAAGCAAATGTGCCGGATGGAAATAAACTTTTTTTTACGAGTAAATTAACAAACTTGAAAATTAAATTGATTTCAGTTCGAAAATTCATCCAGTACGCTTATTAATTAATTTGCATCTCCAGTACATAAATTATCCATTTTGTTCCTCTATGAAAAAAAAAAAAACTACAAAAAAGACTGGCCAGCGATCGAACCCGGACTTTTCGCATTTCGCATAATCGCTTTGTCAATTCGGCCACATCAGAACACGAAACGAATTTATCTCAATGTTCGAATACGATGTGATTCTACGGAACATAACGCAATCTTCCGCCTGCGTAAATTCTAATATGTAAATAAATTCTTTTGTGTATACGGGATTAATATCCTCGACATATCTCCTACATATATCTGGCTTCATTGTGCGATGACGTTTCTACGCGTGTTAACTTCAATCTAAAATTCCTTTGCTAAGATAACGCGCGCCAACGTATCCAATAACCGTCGTTGCCAATTAGTTCCGTGAAAAGCACCAACGCGCGCTCTCTTTAACATTCTCGTAAATCACACAGAGAGATTATGCTTTAATAAAATTCTTGTGTGTGTGTGTGTGTGTGTGTGTGTGCTTTGGAAACTCACTCGTCTTTTTAAGATTAATAAAATAGATACTGTGTGTACACACGAGAAAAGGTTCCGTAATCACGAACGTGGAATTAGGTGGAATATATCTCCAAGACGTGACAGTATCTCGCTGAGATATTGAGCTCGCTGCTAATTGACGTCAGCTCCTCGCTCGTTGGTCCGATTGAGCAGCTGCCAGCTACCAGCGGGGCGCAACAACGCGGTTAGTTAATAGTCGGCCATGTTAATCGGCGCGTCTCACCGCCGAAGCACGGGTCTGGCTGAGCGGAAGTCTCGCTCGTTATTGACTGGTACAGATCCCTCGGGTTGTAAGTGACATTTACACGATGCATTCAGCGTTAAACTCGTCCGGAGAGACAAGGCGGAAGAGACGGGAGCTCGTCGTATCTCAGTTCCGGTATCTATGCGGAGGCCGGGGTTCCCCCTGACAACGGGGGCAACAACAAACGCCTAATGGCCAGTTCTCGACTCAAAGTTTAATTTCCTGACCAGCGGACAATGCTTAAAATGACCTTCTCCCTCTTGGTCCTTCTCCTCCTCTCTTTCTCTCTCTCTCTCTCTCTCTTTCTCTCACAACCCTCTTTCGCCTGTCGTCACGACGGCTTTCTCTCCCGTCGTCGTTCATCGCGCGCGCACCGCCGGTCTCGGGGAATCGCAGCCGGACGTACAGCCGCCGCTATGAAATATTAAAGAGTTAATGGCGACCCTCCTCATGGACTCGCGAGTAATTACCGCCTGACAGTCGCTCGAGCGTATCGCCGGATTAATCGATAGCGCAGAGTTTGATCCCCCGAGACGCCCGGTAATTGCTCCTCCGTACACACGCGTTCGGGAGAGACGTGCGATTCTCTCGTGCGCGTTTTCCGGATCTTCTAATCTCGCTCGTTTTCCATCCCTTCGCGCAACTCGCCCGCCGCGATGCGACGCCTCTGAACAATCTTTCCTTGTTTATTTTTTTTTCCCTTTCTCCCACAAGGGACAACGTTGTGTATAGACCGCGATGTTATGGTTGCGCTGTATCGATCTCGCGCAGAAGAGAACTCCATGAACCCGGAACACTCATGCTCGCTCGTTTGACGTACATGCACCTTGTATAATGTCTACGTGATCGTGGCACTGACCCCGACCGTAACGTCGCTCCTCTTTGTGCGCCCTCTTTGCATGCGCGCAGAAAAAGTTTCGGGCTTGCCGAGCACGTTTTCACCCCATCGTATCGCGCACTTTTCCCTCGTGATTCTTATGAAACGTGTATATATGGAAAAAAAAAAACAAAACAAAACAACAAAACAAAAGAGCGAGTCAGAAGACAGATGGTCGCAGTGCCCAGTTGTAAGCGTTAAGAACTGGGATTTTCGTCCAGTCTGGCGTCCTGTTGCGTATTTTCTTCTTTTCTTAAATCCATCCACGTCTGATCGGATGGAGATCACAAGTGTTTATATCAACAAGATCAATTTTTAAAAATATTCAAGCTTTTTGCACACACACACACAATTTTTCGATAAAATTTGTATTCTATTTCTTTTGAATTTATCTTTTTTTTTTTTGATAATTACGCTTACGAATAAATTTGCTCTTCCTTTTTGTAAAAATTGCAAGATGTACGGAGATGTACACGTGTGTGCGTAAATATTTGAAGGGTGAAATCGTGTCACTGGTAAACCGTAGAGTCTTGCAATCCTCTCGCGCTTCTGTGGCGGCTCTAGTGATCCTCGAGGAAAATTGGTCAGAGAGAAAGGACCTGCAAGGCCAGCAGTAGGATAATGCTACTGTTGGAAGTGCCAACAGAGACGCGGAAGTAGAGGAAAGAGGGGGAGAGAGAGAGAGAGAGAGAGAGGGAGAGAATGGAAGGGCGCGTTGCGGCGAAGAGTTCAAGACCGAGCGAGGTCGATGGAAGAAGAGACGAGCGCGCATACCACTCTATGAAGGACAGGGACGGGAACGACAAGCAGAAAGAGATGGGAGCCGGGATCGAAGTACGGTGTTCTGTGTCCCCCACGTCATGAATCATGCATCCTCATCCCCCAAGAGCGAACTGGAACGCGCTGCGGCGGTGCGACCCGTCCGAGAAATAAACAATGTTATTTGTTCGTTGGGATCCCCGACCCGCCGCAGCGGTTCCAAAGGACTTCCAGCGGGAAGGACGAGTGGCGAGTTCCGTGCTTTCGTAACCCACAACCGTGGGATGAGAGCCGCTCGGGCTTCTCCCGCGTCTCGTCCTTTCTCGAGCGCGCGCGCGCGCGCACATTTCTCTGTCGTCACTATCGTTTCGTCTCGTTTCCATTAGTGCGCGCTCTACTCGCGAACCCGCGCGCACCTCTGACAAGCAAGGAACTGTCAACGACAGAGGAAGCTCTCGCAACCACTGATGGTGTTTGAAGTGACGCGAAGGACGAGTGCACACACGCCGGACAAATAACGATACTTCCGTCTTCTTAGCAAACTGGATATATTTTCACCTCCTTTCCCTTTCCCCGTTAGTTTCGCTCTTCTTCGTCGCTTCTTTCGTGTTTCTCTTTTTCCATTTCTTCCATCTTCTTCGAAAGACACGTAAAAGGCAAATAAAAAGATTTTACACGATTTCGCGCGCGCGCGCGACTCTGTACATGTACGAAATATCATATTATAGAAAGTTAATATATTTGTAAGCTATTTGTCAGGGTATGGCTGAGGGGTTGAAGGTTTGACACCACTGTACAAATGTTCACAACGAGAATAACACTTTATTCACTTGTATAATTTTTACAACTTTGCTGCTGCTCGCAAGCGATTGCCGTGCTCGTTAACCACTTGCTATCTTCCGTATCGGGAATATTCGGCAGATCCGACGCATGACGAACGCTGTTTACCAAGTACGTGCACGCAAAAACACAGCGTGTCATATACGTGCGCGGAGCTACAACTGTGAGCTGAAGGAATATTCTAGAAAATTCTTTACAATTCTCGCTCTGCCACATCGCACGACGACTAACACGTACCGTTTCTTTATTTATGTTGCAGATGAACCGTCCTATTCAAGTGAAGCCAGCGGACAGTGAAAACCGCGGAGGTAAGGACGGAAACAAACAAGTCGATTCCGATATCACGATCGAAAATATTTCTCTGTTTAATTTCAGTTGTTCATGACAAGAAAAAAAAAACATTGCGCGATTCATGGAAATTTCGGCATATATTTTCAAAAACGTTTACTCGAGTAATTTATTGAATTGCGGCTCTTAAAGAAAACATTTTTTTTCTGTTTGTATTTTATTGCGTCCCCTATTTTTCTACATCAAGACAAGAGCAAAATGATATGACGAGTAAAAAATGACATGTTAATCTTCTAGCTGACGAGAAAAAAATTAATTATCTTGGACTCTGTTGACGACGTATCAATTATTAGAGCGAATAGGTTTATACAACGTTAAACACGTATCTTTCTCGGTTAGAAATTACTGGGGGGGGGAAGGGGGAGGGAGAGATAATTTTATTCTGCCTAGTACTTGGTGCGTATCTTTAACGGGCGTTATATCCCTTGTCAATCGCGAGAGAAACTATGTAATAAACTACAGATAATTCGCTGTAATAGCGCAGTCGCGATAACACGCACGTCGTATAAAATTCATACTCGCGTCGGGGCGGCGCGATAGACGCCGCGATAAAAAATGTACACACCGCTGGTACCACCCCCATCGAGCTCCCGCCTGATATTCATCGGCTCGCTCTTTCTCTCTACAGAGTTGTCGCGGGGCTCTTCGCGCCGTATCTTCCGCACAGCAGCGCGCGCTATTACTACGCCCTTTTTTTTTTTTTACCGTGGGTCAATTTTATTAATTACGTGGAATTTTACAGCTGACGACGACGACGCGGTCGGTGTGCGTTCGTGTTGACATTCGCTTATCGCCGCAGTAGCCGCGAGTCGTAAATTTCGCGTCACGGTAGGGATAACGCGGAAGAGAGCGCGAAACTGTATGACGAGACTTCAGATAATCGAGAGACAAATTGTCGATTGACTATCGTTTTTTTTTTTTTTTTTTTTACATATATGGTGTTTTCGTCTCGTGTTTTCAGTTGCTCGCGTGACCCGCGCGAGACCGCGCATTGTATAATCCCACCGATCTATCCCATTTCGTCGGTATTATTATTTGAAAATACACACGATCTCTCTTTCTCTCTTTTACTCTCTTTCACGCGCACTCAATATGTGCGACGCGATGCGCGTTATAACGTTGTATAATATATCTGGCGCAAAAATCTGACGCTCATCCGTCTTTCACTCGCACGTTTCACATACGTACGCGCTCGATTTGATTCATGCGTTAATTTCTATAAAGCACCTCGGCAAATATCAGCTTGTACCATTAGAGCCGATTTAATTAAAAATATGGTATTTATCTTTGGAGGCGGGTTGTAACCGATCGATACTCGTTTCGTCCGTTCGACGAGCGCCATCGTTGAAGCTCTGTGCCGGCGTTGCTTCCGATGTAAATAGCAGAGAAAGCTCGTCCGGGAATTCCCGAAGGCTAAGAGCCCCCGTCGGGGGTCCCCTTCGTTACCATTCGCAAAGTCCGCGCCGCGAATTCGGGGACACAGCGTTTCTGGTGTGCCGACAACTACCCCCCCGAAGTTCTTCGGATAGGTCCTTCGTGCCGGCGAAATCGGACTCTTGCGCAGAGAGAGAGAGAGAGAGAGAGCGCTGCGATAAAGAATGAGAGCGCGATGCGCTTTACACCGAACGAACGAGGGAGACAGACGAGGTACAGCGACGAGAACGACGCAGGGAAGAGCACACACATACATACAAACAGGAAGGAAGAGATCGAGGGAGATGTGCGCGAAGGGGAGAGGGCGGCACGGGATAGCGTTAGACCGAGATACGTGGAAGAAGACACGGTTAGGGGTGGCGAACGGGAGGGGAGCAGATGAGGGGGATCGTAATTCATATGCTAATCTGGAGGAGATGCCATTGTAATCTCCGGTCGCCTGCCTCCGTGTGGCCCCACAAAGCCTCGGCTTGACGCGGATGCGGGAGTGATCCCGGGCACGGTGTGCCGTCGTAGCTGCCGCTCGCTTCTGCGGCTCTACCTCCGTATATACCCTATGTAGACGCTGTATCCACAGCGTAGTCACAGGGAGAGGAGAGAGGGTTCAATCAGGGGGTTACTGAACTTCGGCAACACCGTCGTCGAGTCGCCTTCCTCCCTCGTCATCGGCATCGTCGTGTCTATCCTTCGTCGCGCACGATCGCGCAAGATGGTTTCCGCCACTTCATCTTCGCATCATCTCACTCTCTCTCTCTTTCTCTCTCTCTCTCTCTCTCTCTCTCTCTCTCTTGCGTCTTCGTTTCTCCGACAACCGGTCCCCTGATCTTTATGATCCTTCGTGGCCGTCTCTGACACGACCCTTATCGGGTTTTCCGGACGCGAAATAGATGTTAATAACGTCACGAAATTTGTTCGAACGCTCGGAGTCATGGCGGATCTCCGATATTATCGTCTATAAATTATAAACTCGAAGTTGTGATGCGTTTCGGAATATCCGAGATCCGATCTGCATCATCTAATGCCAAAATTTGTATCAAATTGTGATTATTGGAATTACGTGTCTATGTGAAGTAATGGATTTCTAATAAAGACAGTACAGATTATATATTGGCGGGAAGCCAATTTCACTTGGAAACTCTAATATTGTGTGTTTTACTGACGAGAGAGAATTGTCAAAGAGAAACAATCCTATCGCATTCACATAAAATTACTCGGTCCAAGATAAGGGATGTGTCTGTAACCATTGCTCACTTCCAATTATCGAGAACGAAGATTTCATTATTTCAAGACACGAGGCTGTCGTTTTCCAAATTAACGACTGTCATTTACGACGCTTGCATTTCGCAGCCGATGTTTAATTACGTCAGTTTATAGATTCTTTCTGCACCGACGTTATAGCTTCGGCGAAACAAGCTACCGCTCTATTAGCGGTATACAAAAGTCAGACTTTAATTGCGAGACGCTAAACGTTCGACTGCGGTTTCGAAACAGTGCCGAGGAAATAGTGCCGTATAATCTTACGTTCCGCGATATCGCTTTCAATTCTTTTACGTCGTGCAAAACTTACGTGATCGAGAGATAACGTGAGGTATTTACGCGAATAAATCCCGTTCGCGAATTGCGCGAGCTGTTGAAAACAATCCGAACTGGTGGTTCATAGCTTCGACTTTGATGCTTGCTTTCGACGTTTACTTAGACTTAGCAAATTGAATGTGCAAAACACTCCGTTCGTATTTACAAACTACGCTTGTCTATCGGCGCTTATATATCGGCAGAAATTTCACGAAATGGCAACTCGCGCGAATCGCCGCGCATTCATCTCTTCTGGCTCTTATCGCGTCGAAAGAGAGAAGTAAACTCAACCAAAACCGCTCGGAAGAAGCAAAAGATCCTTCGCCGATGAACCGTCGTCCCTCTTCTCGAAACATTTTTCACGTACGTCAACGGTAAGACTTGTCGGCGGGGAGCGCGCGCGATAGCGCGCATTGAAGTAGTCGGAATTAAGTTTACAGCGACGAGAACAGATTTGAGAAATGTGCGTATCTCTCTCGCGCGGAAGTTGGCCCGCCAACTCGGGGGCCGCCTGAAGTTTCGACGATTGGATAAGGGCGGGCGGTGCTGTACCGGAGCTAGTTGAGCAAGTAGATAAGTTTCGATCCCTCGGCGAGCCACCTCGGCTCCCACCGCCATCGCTCGCCCTATACTACCTCGTCGTCGTCGTAGATAAACGTATCCCCAGAATATCGGGTTGGGAGAAAGGATAAGGCCCACGGCCTTCTCTCGCGTCGCTGCCAAGTCTCTCTCGTCCCGGCTGACGTGACGTGGACCGGCCTTAAAGCTGTCCAAGAGAAATCCACGTGGATTATAAGAGTACGTCTCTCTCTCCTTACGTGCACTTTCTTCCAACGAAAGGAACGACGGCGCAAGTGCAAAAGTTGCAGTCGCTAGATTTGTAACTACAGTTTCGTTTTTTTGTGGCGAATATATATTCGCCAAGTTAGTTCGCTCGCATTTGAGACACGTGACAGAAGAACAAAAATCACACGCTCTCTTTTGCAAAACACGCGTGTTTATTACTCGTTTGAAGAGAAATTTTATACTTTTTTTTGAGAATTCATTTACGTAAAGTTTTTTTTTTGTAATCGCATTTTTTTTGTAGTAAAAATTGGTGGATAAATTTACATCTGAGTATATAAATTTTCATTAATTTAAAACACGTGTTAATTTATACTAATTTTTATAGTTGTCGACTTAATTAACAAATCAACAAACTCGATAGACTTGCGATAGAAAAAATACGCGTTACCACGATCGAAGATAAACGCGGTTTCAGAGCGTCGTCCGCATCGAACCGCGTCGTGTCAGACAAAACGTTCGCTTTGTCGCGTCCGGCGCGGGGGGATAATTCCTGAGAGTTAATTCCTCCATCGCTTTTGCTTGGGGAATCGCGAGGGAAGGAGGACGCGAAGGGCGCGTTAACACTTAGCTCTGGCGACAAAGGTCCAAGTCTTGGTCCCCACGGTGTCCTGATGCGACAATAGGAGCGAACTCACTCTCTCTCTCTCTCTCTCTCTCTCTTTCTCTCTCTCTCTCTCTCTCTCTTTCTCTTGGCGAAAAGTACCCGGGGCTAAGGACAAACGGGATATTCCCCGGCGGAGGAGAAGCGATGGTCGTTGATACGCCGAAGGGAAACAGGCGGGGGGTGCTGAAGGAATCTGCGGAAAGCGGGGGATGCAACGAAGCTGCAAGTCAGGCGAGAATCTAATTTCCCGAGACAAATCCTTAAATGTGCCCCGGAGCCCGACTGGAAGGCGCGAGAGTCGAGGCGTCTCTCGGAATGAGCTCGCGTCTAGCATCCGCGACAACGACCTTTAACTCGGCTCGCCAATTTTGCGTCTCCATAACTCCCTTCCGTTGCTAGACGCGCGCGAAACGCGTCATTAAGCTCATTCACGCGGGAAATGCGGTGGATCGAAAACAGAGCGTCGTTTTCTCAGAGAAATGCGGTTCGCGATCTAGCCGAAAGGGGATGTGAAAAAAAAAATGTAAACTCTTTCGAGTACTTTTCTCGCAAAGTAGTTCGTTAAATTGTGACTGACTTTTGGATGAAAATCATCCGAAGAAATCTAAGAGTTCCGCATTTGTGTGTGAATAATAATTGGGATTTGTTGCGAGATTTCTCTCAGTTATTTTTGTGCATCAACGTATTGAACTGCTTACGGACATTATCCGAATCCCATTGTTTCGTATTCATTATTTCGAAATAACATAATATGAGTTTTCAAATCTTGTTACCGGGACTATTGATGTTTCATGATAGTTTAATTCCTGCGATTATTATTGCCTATTAAACTGATTGTGTTACATTCGTATTACATTATGAAAATTATAGGTTACTGTAATTATAATATCTAATTTGCTGTCGCGATTTAATTCATGAACAGTCATGCCTCGTGGTTAACACAATAAAGAAATAAAATATTCCATTTCAGTCGAATTTAATCATTACATTAATGCAAAACTCAGTCAAATAGCAACAATTGATAGCGATGCAAAATCGGCAAGAAACAGTATTGTTCAACGTGTATCCGTTCTTGTGTACATTTTGGTTTTAGTATCTACTGATACGTTTTATATTGTAAAAACAGTTGCGAATTTTATTGATCTTTTTTTTTTCATAATTTGATAGGTCGTGTCATATTCATCACGCACAGAAGAGATTCGATCGAAAAAATAATGTCCTGTATTGCGTACGAAGCACGCGAAGGAACATATCGCGCATCGATGCGATGCCCCAAGTTGGGGGAAACGAGTCTAGACCGAATCTTTGAATCCTTGAAACAAGGATTCACATTAGACGACGAATGGTGCAGTTTTTTGGTTCATCAATGCCATTTCTTTGTTTCTGTTCTGTATTCCAGAGTACATGATGGACGACGGGAGCGCCAGTGCCATCTTCTGGAAGTAGGAGGCACCGGTGGCGGCCGCTGAAGGTAACTTCGACTTCCAGGAGATAGCTAGCTTCCTTCCAGTACCTCTATTCTTCTTCTCCGCAAATTGGCAGAAAGAGAACTCTCCCCCGTCTCCGTCTCCCTGTCTTCCCGTCGATGAAAAAAAAAAAAAAAAAATACAACTTCCCCCTTTCCCTCTTCTCTTCCTCCCGATATCACGCCATCACCGCTGATTCAGCCAGCACAGCCCGCCGCAAAGTCCATTTTGCTGCTCGCTAGTGTTCGAACCACCGAATTCCCGAAGCATCCCGTCACGAATCCACTTATCCCTCAGCCCGAATTAACGCCGCCCGATACAGATCCATCCTCTCGGAGGAGGAGACTGAAATTTGTACCAAGTGCGCGGATCTCTCGTCCAAATTCAAAAACAAAAATAAACGTTTTTGACGAGTTTCCGATGATGATCATGAACGCGCGGCTCATCAGGCCACTCTTACGCACTCTCTGCGATCATATATATTCTAGACGATATTCAGGACGATCATGAAATGTGTATGCGTCCGTGAATCTCCTGATTGGCTCGAACAATTGGCACTGGAACCAGATTGGCATTGTTTTTTGTTTCGCTACACGAAAAATCCAAATTTCTTCGATCGAACAAAATCTTCTTCCGAAAATTTGCATTTCGTGCTGTGGAAAAGATTGGGCTCCTCTGTTGACATTACACTAAGTAATCTCTCGTCATCCTCCTCTGATCCGTTTCTCTCTTTCTCTCTCTCTCTCTCTTTCTCTCTCTCCGGCACGACACGCATTGTTCTTTAGGCATACAGAAAGGTATTATAGACCAGTGTTGTGCGTAAAACCCACGTGCGTGAAACCTGTAGCCGTAAACCTGTCGTTCGTGTATTTTTGCTCTGTTTATATATTTGCGCACCGCCGTTATATATATATATTTATATCACTGTTAAAACTGAAGCCTCGTGTTATATACGACACGGGGCGTGCGTGGTGTGGACGCTCTTAGAATTCCCAACGCGAATCATCGGCACAATGGACCGAGACCGATGCAGAATACATTGAGATAATCGCGGTCTTAGAGCGTCTACCGACCGTACGACAGCAACCGTACCCTCTTTTTGCGCTCGAAAATGCCGAGTATATACATATTGTACGTGTTTCTGAGTTTCCAAAGTCCCGTCGTCTTATATTCCCGAAAACCCTCTTATCTGACCTCACATCCATATGCGTGTGGACAAACTATATATTTTAATCGTGTATATATATATATATACCGCTCTTTATATATATATATAAGCTATAACCATACGATAGTGGCTCGCTCGTTGGATGTGTTGTCTCGTTCGTTGTCGATGTGTTTTTTATCATATCTCTGTACATATTTTCTGATTATGATGTGAGCTACGTTTATATTATTGTATTACTTAGATTTGATTCTATTATACATGACAGTTTACGATATCCCCCTACTTCTCGACAATCAATCATCCTCCAACATTCCCTTTTTTTTTTTTTTTTTTTTATTTTTTTCTGACTCGGTTGAATCTACATTTCTGTGTGTTCTCTTCCTCCGACTCGATTGTGACTCTCGCACAGCCATGATCGTGTTTTGTTTTGTTTGTTTATTTTTTTTATTTTTTTTTTATTAGATATTACATGGAAATACACGTACACACGCTGACATACGTTCAAGTGCAGATATTTCTAATTAAACGCATCTCTCGCTAATCAGTCGAGATTCGAAAATAACGTAAAGATCGGTGAGAAGATCGAAGGATTTTTTTTTGTACAGGTAAAAAAGTATTGGAAAAAAGTCTTTCTTTGTTTTTCATCGAACTTTCAAGTGTTTTGCACGTGAAAGCATTTTGAAGGCAACCGTAATCCGAAAACTCCGGAAGCGAAAATTACTGAAACTTGTGCTTGCGATTATTTGTCAAAACATGTGCGTTTTAACCTTGAAACGTCTTGCATAGTTTATCACTTTTCATTCCCGGATCTTAGAAATAGCTGCAGAAAAATACAGCGAACGCATTTTATTGTTGAAACTTTGTACGACGGTGATCCATTTCGAGAATGTAACATTACGTTTTGTTGGGCTAGTTCGCTCGCCAATTTGAAACGATATTGCTTTCGCGTGAAGAAAATCAGACGCACGTTCACTCGACGCGGATCACTGTCGAGAATACATCAGCCACAGTCGGTTCGCTTAATATCCCATGATCTGATTTTATCGCGATCCTCCCACCTCCCCTTTCCGTTTGTCGTTCCTTTTCGGCTTTGTTATAGATAGATATGAACATTGGGTGGATATGTTTTTTTTTCTTATCTCTGTTATTACAATTTTTCTTTACTATTCCCCTTTGGAAACATCGTTTTCATCTGTTATGTATGTTACACTGTTAACGGTTATGATCATTGTTTTCGTTAGTTGTTCTCGGTTATATATACTGTCAAACAGAAAACACACACACACACACACACACACACACACACACATTGACGTGGTCTCTCTAGCTGTTTAGATGTACATTTGACGTGACGACGAGTGCAATCGTACGTATCGAAGATATACGCGTGCACACACACACACACACACACAAACAAGACACACAGATGTTTTTATATATATATTATATATATCCTCTATATATACATATATATTTTCCCTCTTCCTTCTCCTTTTAGGATGGTGGATGCTGGTGTAACCGTGTAACTTTGTCGTTCTCGGTGTTAGCCGCAAGATCTTCTCTTTTAACGCCTTTATTACAAAAACGCTTGGCCCGCACACGGAACTAACTAACGCTATTCTTTCTTTTTTTTCTCTGTTCCCTCTATTTCGCAACGCGCCGTCGTCCGCCTGCAGACAGAAAGCTGTTCGTTGGTATGCTAAGCAAGCAACAAACTGAAGACGATGTGCGACAATTGTTCACTGCCTTCGGATCTATAGAGGAGTGCACCATCCTCCGTGGGCCCGACGGAACCAGCAGAGGTGAGTGCTATGGTTTTTCTGTTTTTTTTTTTTTTTTTTTTTTTTTTTTTTTTTTTTTAAGTGGCCCGTGTTTTCAACCTTTTTCGCAGTACGTATTACGAATAAAACCAGACTGTTATGAATTTCATCTTTGCACACTCTCGTTGATGAAAATTTGAAAATAAAAAAATGTCAGTGAAAATCACGACGTCAAAGGAGCAATGTAACATATACATTGCGACGAAGGATTCACCGTTGTAAAAAGTTGAAAGATCGTTGATAAAGGAATTTAAAAATAGCACGCTTCAGTCCCTCTCTCTCTCTCTCTCTCTCTCTCTTTCTCTCTCTCTCTCTTTCTCTAAGAGATTAAGCACGAAAACCATTTTCTAGCTGAAGCTAAGTGTACCGTAATACGGCGCGCGCGCCGTGTATTTTTATGTCACGAGGATAAAAGCATAGGCGCGTTGTCCATAAAAATACGGGCATCTGTGCAATTTTTAGCCCGTAGGGCGAGATATTCGCATCCCTCTTTGCCGCGCGATCGTTTCACATCTTCGTTGCGCGTTTGCCTTTTTTTTTGCGACTCGTTCGGTTTCTAGTTTCTCTCAAAAATTGTCGCTAAAACGATCTAAAGTAAATGCTTGCGATATAACGCTGTCGTTTTAGAAATTTGACATTTTATTTGAAAGAGAAAAAATCAGTCTTTAAATATCAGAAATAAAATGTATAAAATTGTATGTGAACACTTATATATCTGTGTAACTCTTTTAAAATATCCCGGTACGTCTGTGAAATCGCAAAGCTCATAATCTACGGTGTCTGCGGACGTCTCTTCATCGAACGATGAAGCGAGCAAAGGGACTCTCTAGGGCACCTAGTTATCAAAGGAGGGGTGGGATGGAGGCGAACGGACTCCACGAAATTAATCGCGAGATGAGGCAGCGAAAGGGAGGAAGGGCAGCTATCTCAAAGGAAAGAAGGCAATTGCCTCGACGTGGCATTACGAGAAGGAAAAAGGAGGAGATGGAGGCCCTCTCCGACCTCCGGCGATGATGCACAACGGAGCCGAGGCGGAAGGATATAATCCCGACGGCATTTGAATATCCGCTCGCACTGTAAACAGCGCGGAACGACGGTGGGGGCGGATGGACGAGAGGTGAGTGTAATTCGGGCGGGGATAACCGGCGGAATGACGGACGAAAAGTGGCTACAGTCGGACGAGACGGCGAGAGCAATAATTTCCGCTGGACGAGAGGAGGTAAAATTTAAATATTTTCATTTAAGAGTGAAGACCTCCCGTGATGCGTCGGCGAGCAACGAGGAGCGAGGGAGGGAGGGAGGGAGGGAGCAAAAGAGAAAAAGGTGATCGGAGAAAATAAGAAAGCTCGAGAGGAATGAAAAGCGGATGAAGAGAAGGGGAAGGGAGAGAAAGATAGGGTAAACCGAGAAGCGACTGAGGGGAGAAATAAGGAAACGGGAGGGCGCGGAGGTAGGCAGGCGCGAATGTAATTAAATTCCACTTTGAAGTGAAACTCACTTTCAGCAGTTAATAAGATTTTGATTCGCAGTCGGTGACGTAACGCAGCACGCCCATCGTCTTTGGCAGGTAGGTAGCTCGTGACGATGAAGGAAGCACAGAGAAGGTGCGAGAAGGAAGGGAGGGTGACGGTCGCGAGGGTGCCTAGAAGGGAGAAACGGAAGTAGCACGCGAAAAGAGAGAAGAGAGCTTTACAATGTGAGAACTCTGTGTTCCTTCCAGCAAAGACCAAGTCCGCCGTCTCTCTTTCTTCTCTTCCCGCTCTGTTCCTATCCTCCTCCTCTTTCTGTTCTGTCGTTGCGTCAGAGCTCGGGTTCTTTGTCGAAAGCCAGAACGATGTTGCGCCGGCTTTCCGAGCTCTTTAATTAAAATTACGCGAGCGAGCGCCGGCACGACGACAGTTTCCAACCGGTAGTCGTCGGTTTATCACGTGGAATGCATTCGCGATTACTCGTCGGGAATCTCAGGTATGTCGTCCGGGGCGATTACAATACCTTTGACGAAATGAAGCACGCGGACAGAAAGAGTGAGAGAGAGAAGGTCTGAACGCAATCTCGGGCTTAATCTCCGCCTCGCAAAGTTGACCTTTCGATGTCGATCGGAGACGATCGTCGCGGTCTTACCACACGTGGCTTGCTTCCACTTTCTTGGTAACTCTTTCCCGGAACAGGAGAGAGCGAAAATCCAAATTCTCTATTCCCGACACTCGGAGCGAGTTTTCCACGAGATAATTCCGCGCCTTCGACCGCGATATTCGTCCTTGGACATCGGTATCAGAACGAAGTTATCGGGGCGGGGATGAATGTGCCTGCCGCGGGAAGAGCAACCTGATCGCTTATTCCATGCAACTCCGCCGCGAAGGCACATCTCGCTCGGCGGAAACTTTCCCAACACGCTTCATCACCGCTCGCCCGAGCCTCGGTCGAGTTTCATAACTAGCTAATCCGTCCTGTAATAGAGAGATCAAGAAGAGAGAGAGAGAGAGATAGAGAGAGAGAAAGCGCGGCCGCTATATATATATATATCCCAACACGATGCGAATCTACCATCAGTCCTGACGTCCCGAAATTACAGAGGGGAGGATATCGTTTTGCCAACTCTTATTCCCGCGTCATCCGTTGGTAAGGCGCGCAGTTGAGAGTGGAGGAAACGTCGTACGACGCGGCCAGAATATTCTGTTGACGTGCGCGTCAACTCGCGCTTCTTCTCACACTCCATGATGTGACCTCCAATAAATCTTGCGACATCTGAAAGTTATCAGCGAAAGTTATTGGTTGAGCCTTCGTCTCTCACTTCTTACTGCTCACCGTTTAAATTCTCTTATCAGCTGATGCCACCTATCTCGAAATAAGACGGAAGATTTCTCAGTAACGAGCAGCTTAAGAAAGGAACTCGGATCGAGTTCTCTGTAAGACGTGACGTTGGTCGTCGTCGTTGTCGTTGTCGTCGTCTTCGTTGAAGCGACGCATTGCGTTGTCTCCCCCTTCCCCAATCTTCTCTCAAACTACCGTCTCTCAGGGGAGAGAAGGGAACGACGACGGAGCTCTTCGTCCAATTATTTTTCCCTCGCTTCGAAACATTTCAACGCCACTTCAACGAACGAACTCGTTCTATTCTCGTTGCCGCGCAACCCGCCGCCACCCTCCGTCAGAGCGGAACACCGCTTCTTTACCGGTTTCTCTCCCTCTGTCGGGGAGTTGCCCCGTTGCTCCCCCTTTCTCCCTTCGTTATGCGTGCGCGATCCCAACTGGGCCATCCCCCTTTTTGCCTCCTCCTCTCCCCGTTAACGTGAACCGCTAGTCCGCATTATTTCAATTGCCGCGAACGGCAATAATTCACCGGCGCTAAGAAGATTATAAAATGTTTATGAATAATGGAACGGAGCATTATATTCGGAGCGCAAGGGGCTCTTCTGTAGTGGCGGAAGAGAAAGAGAGAGAGAGAGAGAGAGAGAGAGAGAGAGAGAAAGAGAGAGCGCGCGCGCACTCGTCGGAGAGGCGGCGTCGCCGCGACGTAAAACGTTAGGTGTTCTCTAAGATCTGCGATAGCTGCGCGCGCCCACGTGTACTTACTCACGTTGTGCGCCACGATTGCGCAACCGTGTGCCGCGATACGATTATTCAACCCGGGGAAACAATTCCGTGCATTAAGTCGTAATAACATTGCGCGCCGGTATTCCCGATCCTCTTTTGTCGTCGTCGGTACTCGCGAAACGCGGTATTTGGTGCGCAGCGGCAACTCCCGGCGCTAACTATCGAGGGGTGGTATTATGTAACATTTAAACCCCCCTTTCCCGGGTGAAAGTACAATAGATCACGAGTTCTCGCGCGAACAATGCAATTACGAGAAACATTATATCGTGGCGCTTCGAAATCTTACCTTCGAGGGTCGGATGTGCTAATTTACTCCGATTTTAACGCCGAACTACCAGCATATCGTCTGTCGCATTATTGCAAACTCAAGTCCGACGCGTCGAGCTGCGACAACATCAGCTCGATTAGAAGTTCCGCGCCTATAAGCTTCTCGTGCTGTGTAAACGAAAATAAACAAACGCGGATCGAGCGAGCGAAATCTTCCATATATTATATTTGCAACATAGACAACGTGTACAGGTTTAGTGATTATAAACGTGAAACGCGGCTATTTTCCAAATATACTGCGTAATTTATCGTCGCGATAATAATAGTTCGCGGCCCTATAAAATCGTCGTTTTGATTTCGCCGCACCGGTTAGGGAGCGAAACATTTCGCGTAACTCGCGCGCGAAATCATTTCCGATCATTCCCGATCGGAGTTTCGTTTTTGACTGCCGCGCGAACCCGACGTAAAGAGATTGCGACGCGCGCGTTAACGATATTGCTGACGGGAAATATGACGAGTCAATAATTTCCTCGGCCTAGCATTTTATGACGGGGTATTAAACGAGCGATGGTTATCGGCGATTAATCGTTCGGGCCGTCACTTGCACGTCCGCGCGCGGACGGTAGAGGTATGTATCGTGCCTTAATACGGCTCGGACAATTTGCGTCCTTTATCTTCGGCACGCACACGCGGGACGGGCGCGTGATCTCTCCCCCCATTATTCCCGGCCGCGGCATATATTAGTGGATTACGGGAAAAATATTCCCCTTCCTCTCCTCCTCCCTTCCCGCGCTTTACAGATGTATCGTCATTATTGCGGAGAGGCTATAAACTTGTCCGTTCTCATTATTCTCGAGCGTCGCGCAGTTATCAGGTGTTGATAATTCCAGTAACGATTTCACTTATTTGTCAGAACATAAACGGAGTAATTTTCTGTCACGTTCTCAACGAGATACGAACGAGCGCGGACAGTAAAGTTTAATGAAATGAAGAAGTCGGTCGGAAATGACAAAAAGAATGTAAAACAGCGCGGAAATGTTAGTGTAACTATTTGGGAACGTAATAACGCATATAATAACGTGCGTTACGTGACGTGACACATGTAATATAAAATTGCAAATTACGTGTTACGACTGGCGCGTCGACTCTCGTAACATCGTGTGTGTGTGTGTGTGT
>QVNW01004417.1:0-10519 GCA_014825475.1 Pseudomyrmex flavicornis
GGTAGAAGCACTCTTTATGTGATAGAGTAAATAAAATTAGGAATTAGAGAAAGTTAGGTTATAAAAACGTCGGTTTACAAGTTTCTATTATCGGTCTCCAGTACCTTCTTAAGGCTGTGTTCGGAAACAACAACTCGTGTATATTTTATCTTTATTTTTCATTAGATATAAAATAAAGATAGAATAACACTCGTGTGCACACAAGTGGTGTTTTTGAACGTGGACCAAAGAGGTAGACTGAATCTTAGAACGGCGTCTTATTGAGCGGAAATTTATAGCAGAACGGAATGCGCAGAAACCAGCGTGACCAATCATAGCCATTCTTTTCGCGACGTTATAAATTTTATTGCTAATTCGCGGAATAAACAAAGATAACCTCGATATACAAATAACGTCTTCATATATGCCGTTTTTTTTTTATTACGTCTTTTAATTAAATATATATAATAAATATAATTTAGGCATTTGTTTCTGAACAATTTGTTTGTGAAATGTGAAATAATAAAATCTATTTCTAGATAAAATTCATAGGCGACAAATGCTTTGTAGAATATCCGTGCTTCCATAATTAAATATCACAGATTTCAAATTTGTTTTTTGTCATATTAATAACATACTTATCGACTTTGTAATTTTTGAGAGCATAGTTTTCTCTTCTCCAGATTTCTGTCTATACAAAAAGGTTATTGTTTTATTATGATTTTTTTCTGCTGACGTATTTTCTTCCTAATGTTCCATTAAACAGTAAACGCGGCAGCGAAATCAAGTTTCATCCAATTGTGAAAGAGTTTTATATTTACGTTAAAAATATATTATACGTTAAAAATATATTATAAAAAAACAATTTTATTTTTTACCAATTTATTATATATATTATTGTATTTGAATTAAAATACTATTTCAACTATTATAAGTGCAAATAACATAAAAAGTCTAATTTTATATCGTTCTGCGTGATCCGTTTCCGCGTATTCCGCTTCATGGCACATTAGGAAAACAGAAAAAGCGAAGGAAAAAAAATAGCTATGATTGATTTCCGCGCATTCCGTTCCGCTATAGATTTCCGCTCAATAGGACATAGATATTCTCATCATAGAACAACAACTAAAGGCTCAAGTTGGGAAAAAAAAGAGAACCATCCCCTAACCTAATATAAAAAAGAGAAAAAGAAGAAGAAGAAGAAAATATAAGAGTCACGCGAATTTTCACTTAAGAATCAGTCTCACACTATAGACATATAATATCTCTTATATGTCTATGTCTCATACGTACATATAACCGCACTCACACATTCAAAGCGTAAGCGTTACTCAAGCTACGTTCACAGCCGCACCCATACTCGCAAGCGTCTTCAGGAGGTCGATTCTGTATTACGCAGTGTAGTGAAAATTGCAAAAGTGAGCGAATTCACTAAAATATCTATGATCTTATTGGTCAACACACATTTGGCGCGCTTTATATACAGGGTGTCTGATAATAGCCGTACAATCGTTTGTAGGCAGATAGTGAGAGTTATACTGAGGTCGTTCTTTATCACTTCGCGAGATTTGCAGTAATTATCGAGATCTTAATTAACAAAGATCCTCGAATAAACATGCATATATTATTTTAAAAAACTGTCTTACGCCCGATACAAACGTACTTATTTGATTTTTAAGATTCCAGAAATGAAAAATACGGTTTTAATTTTCTTGTATCTGACATTGATGGAATTTGTCTGAAGTTCTATGTAAAGCATTTCTGAAATTAATCTTTTAAGGAGATTCTAATTAATCTTTTAAGAAGATTCTAAAGTAGGTCTGTTTTATCAATAAAACTGAAGTTTTTGTGCACTAATCTTTTTTTTGACTGTGTGGATTGATATATCCTTTTCTACAATTAAGGTACATACAGTAAAAGATCTGAGGCATCCAAATTTATATTAAAAAATTTTTTTTATGTTTTTTAAACTTCTTCTCTTTTTTTCTTCAGTAATTTTCCTCGTGAAATATTATAATGGTTTTTGCTTCGTATTGGCCACTTCCCTCCCATTATCAATTTTTTTTATTTTGTTATATAAATTAGGACGTTCCGGATCCCTTATTGTACGTACTTTAATTGTAGAAAAGGATTTATTAAAATCCACACAGCCAAAAAAAAAGATCGGTGTGCGCAAAATATTCTGTTATATATATGTCATAAAAAAAAAATTTATTAAAATATTTATTATAAAATATAAAATATTCCAAAACAATAGAAAGTTTAAAATATTATGTGATTAGTGTACTTTGTATATAAAGCACTATATAAAGCACTCATCGATGTATAAGAAATGATCTCGTCTTGCGTGGAAAATCGTAACTATGTCGAATCATACATATAGATTTCGCTTCGTGTGAAAAGTCAAAAACTCAAGTAGAATTTTTCAAAATTAACAATATTTAATGTAAAAAAAACTTGGCGCGGCTGTACCAAAAACTATATTGAATTAAAGTTCACTCTGATATTATAGTTACTCAATAGCTTTTTTATTAAGCGTACGACAAAGTACGTGCTTTTCGAAGTCTTTTGATGAAATAACATTATCTTCTTTCGACAAAACTCATCTAACGGTGATTCTCAAAAGTATCGAAAATTACTTGAAGAACTCTAATAATTATTGCTATACTCTTGTGCTATGCTAATTGATTTATTATAAAATTAAACTTTTATATGTGAAGTACATGAATAGCTCATGTGTAGTGTGTGTACTCTGTCTAGTTTTCGGTGCAGCCGCGCCAAGTTTTTTTACATTAAATATTTTTTATTTTGAAAAATTCCATATGGGTTTTTGACTTTTCACACGAAGCGAAATTTATATGTATGATTCGACATAGTTGAAGATTTTCCATGCAAGACGAGATCATTTCTTATACATTGATGAGTGCTTTATATACAAAGTACACTAATCACATAATATTTTAAACTTTCTATTGTTTTGGAATGTTTTATATTTTTACAACGTGTTTAACGTATAAACAACTTATCAAGTTTTATATAACATTTTATGTTGTAACAATGTATAAATGTACAAGATTTTACTTGGAACTACTTATTGATATCATTTCTTTTGTAGAATAGATTTTGTAGAAAAAGATTTTTATAGTAATACGTTTTCTAGAGATACAAGTTGCGCATGTACTTGGCGGCTTTTTTTTACCTTTTTTTGAAAAGATATTTTCGGGATAATATATACTAATATATTCTTTGTTAACCTAATATAATAGAGAATTAAGTTTATCTTCAATATGTTTTAGGGAATTCTTTTTAACTTCTATGTACGTTGATTGGTCACTGACGAGATTGAATTTTTCTAAGTATATTTATAACAGCGACTGTCATTTTCTTTGTCCGCGCGAGTAAATAATATTTCTGATTCTTGCGAGATTTTAACTTGTTTGAGTCTGTATTATAGTAACTGTTTGTCAAAATCTTATAGCGGTAGTAGTCAAGAAATTAGTCAATCTAGGTATAAAATGTGACGTATGGTTTTAGCTGTTTTTTTGTCAACAAAATCTCCAGTACAAAATGATATATCAGAATGCTGCCATATTATAAAACTCATTAAGAATATAAAAGAAATAAACAAAAATTCTTTAAATTAAAGACAAGATAAACTTAAGTAGTAGTACTTTTTTTAAATAGTGAACAAATTTATCAAAAAAAAAAAAAAAAATCACAAGCAAGCTTCGAAAAAAACGTCTTAGATGTGTTTTAAATTGCTTGCTTGTGATCAGCTAAATCGCTTACTGCTTAAGTCTACGCTAAACATATTAAAATAAAAAAATGTTTTTGCTGAGAGAGTAAACGTAAAAATGTACTGGATATTGTACAAATATAATGTACTAAAAACACAAAAAAAACACAAAATGGATAGCAATACATGATTTAAAGATATAAAAGTGCAATTGGCCTTAAAGTGCTAGAAATAAAATACATATATATGTTAGCGTCAAAAGCCGAAGTGAGGTTGATTCTAGGATTGACTGGTCAATGCGCGGAACAACGGTCAAAGTCCGAATGAACATTTTAGACGTTGGGCGGGGGAAAGACGAGGCCCCTCCCCCTGCACCTTCTTCTCATAAAAACCTAATCCAACCTAATCTATAATATGTCACTGCAACAATAGCGTACATTGAAAAGTATGCTAAAGACCTTATTTCGGTTTTTGACCATGCTCCGCGAATTGACCAGTCAATCCTAGAATCAACCTTACTTCGGCTTTTGACGCTAACATATACATGAATATACATGTATTCTTTGCAGAAAAAGTTACTAAGATGTGTATACTTTTACTACTGCATTTAAAAACACTAGTACAATTACTCTTTAAAAATCCTTAAAAGAGATCCATAAAAGAGAAAAACATACGACGAGTACATAAAAAAATATCTACAAATGTACATATCATTTAACGAAGAGTTGAGGCTCTTGAAATTTAAAACTACTATCGCGAAATTTAACCAGTCAATGAGAGCTGGATGTTTGTGCGAAATATACATATACATATATATATATAGATTTCTTTGTATAATTTTTTACACATGAATTTAAATTGAAAATTTAATTCATGAGATCATAGAATGCTGGATTTGCGTCACATATATGAGAAATGCCCGTTTTTCTCCTATCAAATTTTTTCTCAACTCTTTGGTAATTCATGGATCGCATATATAAATATTGCGAAAGAAATATTAAGTACCTCGGTAGCCAAGTTGAGAAGACGATCGCACGAAAAGCGAGAAATTCTAGGTTCGACTTCTGGTCGAGATGTTTTTTTTTGCAATATAATTAAATTAGATTGGAGAAAAACGGGCATTTCTCATATACGTGGTGCAAATCCAGCATCCTATATGAACTCACGGATTAAAATTTTAATTCAAATTTATGTATAAAGATTTACACACAAAAATATAAATATAAATAAATATATTTATTTATTTATTTATTTATTTATTTCGTATAAACATTCAGCGTAAGCTCTTATTGACCGGTTAAATTTTGCGTTGTTAGCTTTATACATATCTATTATAAAAACCTATTATAAAAACCTATTATAAAACCTATTATAAAAACCTATTTCCTGAAATGTCTGATAAAAAAGTAAATCTTTATACAAATCAAAACCAAAGAAAAATCACCCAATTAGCCAAGTGATATCAATTTCAAAGAAAAAGTGATTTAAAACGCTAGTTTAGTTTGTAATATACTTTTATAGATAATAGTGAATTAAATCATCTGTCAAAAGATTTTATAAAATACTTTTGACAAAAATTAAAACCAATTTGACACTAAAACCAATATCTGTTGAAAGCAGATTTGATAGCAAATCAACAACAGAAACCGAGCAGACTCGGAAACAATATAATGTAATAACAGACTCTACAACTCTATAACTCTACAACGAGTCTCTAAAAAAATTTTGAAATCTGTTTAAAAACTATAAGCCTCAAACGCGGGCTCAAAACAAAAGTAAAGTACAAAAACTTGATATGCTTGGATCGTACTAATTATAAGACGCAAAAAACGCATTCCGAGTACATAAAAGTAAATGAATTAATTCCCAGAAAATCAGTGTGAATACAGCGTAGTTATTAAATTGCCCGATAAATTGCCTTGTTTTACTATATAATATATAGCATATTAAGATTTATATTATTTTATAATTTCAAAAAAATTTTTTTTATATTTAATATATTTAAGTTTAAACTAAAACGTAAAGGAGAAAAGAAACAAAGATATAAAAATATAATATATAATATCATATAATAATAAAATATATCTATGTGCATCTTAAGTTTATGTATAGCACGCAGCTTGCTTATTTTGTTGTAACGAATAACAAAAGTTTAATTGATTCCCTTCAAGGGAATTACAATATTTTTCAACATTCTACTTCTATATCCGCGATCCATTCAAGCTGATTCGGAGGCCCAATTCAGTTCGCTTTTCAATCAATGAAAAAGAGACCGGCCCAGAAAAATCCGACGATGTGGATTCGAACTCGAGACCTTCCACTCGCAGCCCTCACACTCAGGCCGCGAGACTACTGGCCGGTCTGCTTATTTTGTTGTAATTAAGAAGATACTGAACCGTTCTGTTTTACATTTCGTAATTCAATTTTTTCTAAAAACTATTAATTAGGATGAAAAATACTTCTCTAGAAAAAGAGAGAATATACTAAAGAATTGCATAAAGTATAAAGAAGAAAAATGAATAAAAGTTTATAGACTGTTAGTACAGAGTACATTTTCGCTTCATATTACAAAAAAATTTGCCGTATAAATTCAAAAAACATACTTTTAGCAAAAACTAAAGACATAGACTAATATTTTGAGTGCTTCAAAAAGGATTTTGAAGTTTTGTGAGAAAAGAAATCTTGGAACTACGATTAGTACAATTTTAACAGAAGTGCTGAAGAAATATACGTCTATCCTTGTTTCTATCATGTTATCTATTTTTGTCTTGGTCCGACTCGGTCCCGAGAGAGAACGCCACTTGTTGGACAGCGTAGCGGCTGAGCAGCAGCTGAATCGAACTTCAGCATCTTCTTAAGAGATGCAGTAGCGTCTCGCGTCAAGTTTAAACGAAACGATAGCGAGACAAATCACGGACCTTTTACATTTTACGCGAACTCCGACAAGATAAATCAAGCTTAAATTTTTTTATTTTAACACCAGCTAAACTGATTAAGTTCTAACTGATGTAATCGATAGCTCGAGTTCATACACACACATATACGCGCGCGCACGAACATTCAGTATAAAACTATAAGTTAATTATTTTCGAACTAGGTTTTGCATATATATGATATTTGTTTATTGCAAACGCACACATTATATACAAATATTATTTTATAAAATATATAAATATAATATTATAATAATATATAAATATAATATTATAATAATATATAAATATTAAACATAATGTTATAAATAATATTATATTTAATACTTATATATTATATATTAAATATGTAATATTATTATAATATAAATTTAATATATTTTTCATAATATATTTTTCAAAAATCTATTTGTATTTATATATCAATGTGACTCTAACGCCGGTAGAAAATTATCTCTTTTTCTTACTGCTTTTTATCATATCTGAGCGCCTGATATATCAAAGCACTTTGATTGATAATCTTTAATTGTTTACATCTTAAAATTATTGCCTCTGTTGACTTTTTGTCTCAGAAAATTCTAAAAAATTTATTTTAAAACTATTGAGCAATAGTTGTAAAAGATATCCTGTATATTGTATTGTATTTCTATAATATTACGTATTGTATTTTATTGCTATAATATTATGTAATAGCAATATAATATTTTACTCTTCGCGATATCAGCAAATATATAATTAAAAGTCAAGCGAATGGCAAATTTTTACTTAAAAACCGTCTATGTTGTCAAAATATATGTACAATACTACTATTGTAGTAAATAATTACAAAGAAGCAAATAATAACAACTAAAGAAGTGTGTCAAAAATATGTCTAGAGTTTTTTCTGGAAGTTTGGAAATCTGGTACACGATATATTCACATGTATGTAGTGATCTAGTACACAATGTAGTAATCAGATATACAATGTATTCTCATTTATGTAGTGATATTCATATATTCACATTTATGTAGTAATATAAGTTCCACAATAAAACTGACATCATTTCTATAACATTAATTTTGCAGATATATTGAATCTAGTATCTATTATCCATATTTTGAATTTAAATACGACTTTAGACATTTGTACACTGTATCAAATCCCAGTGAGTATAATCATATTTAAAGCTATATGCATGAATAAAATACAGAAGAATATTAATAGAAACTAAATAAAGTATTCATATATTAGATAGCCATATTTGATATTATTTAATATATTTACATGAAAATTGTTGATATAATCAATAAATATTTCTTGCACTTCTTTATCATTGTAGTTTCCTGATTTGCGTATTATCAGATTCAACAATAAACGTTTCCTCATAATATAATATAATATTTATGTAGAGGTAACATTTTATAATATTTCTTTTATTACTTACTTTATAGAAATAAAATATAATCAAACAACAAGACTTTACGGGAATACTTGTCGCACTTTTAGTCGTGTGGGCCAATCAAGTGCAATTACGAGTTCATATTCGTGCGGTTTGCCGCACTTCGCAACAACGGACACTCTTCTTTGTCGTCGTAAACATTACAGTCGTTAGCGACGGTCGTGTGGCTCCGACAAATCATGAAGGGTTAATTGAAAGAAATAAACGTATGCAACGTATGGCCACCCGCCCGATGCACACGCGGCAGCTCGTCGACCCCTCAGTAGTCACCCTTCGTTCCCAGCTCTTTTGCGACTTTGCTAGCGGAAATTTTGCCAGAAGGAAATAAAGACGAGCAGAGTGACACACGAAAGGGTGCTCCCGCAGTGTACCGACGATGCAAATGAGAGAATTGATCTGCACGAGGCGCTCGTGAGTATTGGTACAAGAATCCGCAAAAAAGTCTTTACAAGAAAATATCTTTTTAGAGATAATAAGAAAATCATAATTATACATGAGTAAACAAACATTATGCGTATATTGTAAGAGTAATAATAAATTTTTGCAATTTTTATTTGGTAATGAAGATTTATAAAAAAACTCAAACTTGGAAATACTGAATCCTCCCTATTCTTGATAAATTGAAATAAAAAATTCTTTCTAATTGTCCTTTTTCTAATTGCTTCTTGCTCTTAAAAGTTTATCAAAAATATTGAGAAGAAAATGGAGAACAAGAATGGAGAAATATATCTTAAAAATTTGGATTAAAAATTACTAATGTTATATACATATACATCTGTTATAATAAGATTATATAATCTTACTATATAATCTTATAGACGATTAGTCTAAATAAACTCTTATATATAATCTTATATAAGATAGGTGTTTCTTCATCCATAACTTAAAAAACACAATAAAACTGTTGTATGCACTTTAGTGGACAAACGCCGCGGAAGATTTGTCAGTTAAACGAGCGAGAAGTTGAAGAAAGAGGGAACAAAAAACAGGGTTGTGTCACAGCAAGATACATGCAAATTAAACGGAAACAGAACGCACAGGGCGTTTATCTCTTTTAGTGCGCAACATACCTACTGAGAGGATAAGCAAGGGCGATGAAAAAAGAAGAGAAACGAAAACTCAGCGAAGCAAGAGAGAAAACCCCATTAGACTGCGCAGCAGGCTGCATGCTGGAGGTAAAGTGAGCCGACGTGCTTTTTATTATTACGAAATTATTTCGCACCCGTGCCGCGCTAAAAGAGAAGCCGGGAAAAATTGCGCCCCTCACGTTACACACCAGCGACAATAAATGCCCTAATCATGCGTCCATTAAAGCGTGGCAGAAGCTACGAATTTTCTTTTCTTTCAACACTTGTGACATATAAGTGTGTCTTTCGAGCAATGATTACAATTATTAAAAAACAGTTTGTTCCAATTATTTCAGTTATTCTATCTCTCTGTATCTACAGTTTTTTGTGTGTGCAAGTATGGAAATGAACTTGAGTAGATAAATTTGTACGATAAGATAAGCTTCTAAAAAATTACTAAAAAAAAAGGAACTAAAATATTAAGTCTTTTACTTTATCTTGTAATTCCAATATATGCACATTGCATTTATCAAAAACTTATTTTATAAAGTATTATTTACGATATTAAAGACAAATGAACTATATCAATAGAACTTTATGTCTTTTACTATAAAAAAACTTATCTTTTTAGAAAAACAAAGGCGCCAAGTACAAACGTACAAATACTGTGTTCTCTCTTTATTTCATTATTCTGTTTTCTTTTTCTCAAATTCAAAATCTAAACACAAACAAAAAAATAGAATTTTATTATGCATTTCATACCACTACAGAGAAATTATAATGCATAAGTATTTTAACAAAATTGTTTTTCACAACATCTATAAAAGAAATTATATATAATAATACAATAGCGCTACTTGAGAAATTATTTGTTACACAATAGTAGTAAATTGATGTGTGTAATGACATAATCATGGACCTCGTGTTACGTACCAAATCGCAAATCTATAATGACTTATAGAAACCTATGTAGAACTGTATTTTCATGGACTTTATATTTGAAGTACTCGATGGTAGAAAATAAACTTTGCTATGCGTAGAAAGTGCCATGTAGAATTATACATTTATAGACTTTGCTTTGCGTGAAAAGTTGAAAATTAATATGCAACTGATTTCAAGCTAAAAAATATTTAATGCAAAACAACTTGGCGCGGCTACACCGAAAATATATAACGATATATACACATTACACGCACGCGCGAACTATTAACATTTTAAACAATTAATGAATTGAGGCTCTAAACTTACAAAGTTACGAAATATATATTATATATTTCGGTCATACGAGCCGATCGCAGGATGTTGTGCGGAAATACGCGTGAATACATATATATATATATATATGTATTCTTGTCATCGTGTAAA
>QVNW01004420.1:0-13693 GCA_014825475.1 Pseudomyrmex flavicornis
GGAACTGTAGAACTATGAAAAGTGCTACTAGAACTGTCACTAGTTTTTAGTAATTAATAAAACGTCGTGCTAACTTCACAGACACATTCTCGACGCCGTTACCAGAGACAGCATTATATTCTTTGTCGCACTAACCGGTTGCAGATGCGTCACTTGTTTACTTCAATGCCAAGACTTATTTTGCAAAAAACATATTATTTTATTAGAAGAAAAAATCAATTAAGATAACAAGAAAAAAGAAAACGAGAAGATAGGTAAGACTTGGATTATTCGCGCGCGCGTTTTCTTCACGGACTATTTACGCTTTTGTCACACAAACGCGGCACGAGAAACGTAATCGTAATGAGACACGAGTAAATAATACCAATATAATTAGATACTAACTCTTGATCTGTTAAAATCATCTTTATGCAGAGAAATAAAAACATTTTTGCTACATTTTATAACTTTTATTTAAAATATTATTATTTATAAAAATAAAAATTATGTCCAATGTAGAAAAAATTTCTATAATAAGAACCAAAAAATTACATGTAATAATAGAATAAAAAAACCTAAATTATATTTACAAGTCTAAATATATTTAATATATTTATTCTACTTAATCAAAGTTTTAGTTTTATAATATGGTTACTTTCCAGCAAAGAGACAGAAAATGTAGACACATTATGTAATATAGAAGAGTTGCGTGAAACTGCTTATTGAAAAACATCTCATTTTATTTAATTTTTAATAGGGCTGCGGCTTAAATTTGAATAACATTGTGATTCGGATATCCGGATATAACATATACATGTATGAATAAAATTCGTTCAACGAATAGTATTCAAATATTCAGTACTTCATACAGCGAATAGTGCTATTCGAGTTATTCGAATATCCGTATTATCCGATATTTCGATATACTTAGTAGCATAACCTTTCCAAGTAACATAGAACCTTTCATTATTTGATCACAAAATTAAAAAGGTCCATTGCAAATACAAAAATAGTGATATTTATCGTTCAAAAATTCATACTTATCATTTACGAGTAAGTTTACTCTAATTCTAATATTATACTATAAAAAATAAAGAAATAATTATTATTTTTTCTTCATATTAACTTATGAATCTAAATGCATAATAATGTAATTATAAATGTCTAAAAGTTTTATAAAATCATATATCGTCCAAATATAAACATATAACTGTATATGAATGTGGAATCGTGTGTACATATGTGTGAGTAAATGTAAAATCGTGTGTATATTTATTAATCACTATCTATTTAAAACAACTTGATCAACAATAGTTTGATTATAGCTGAGAGATGTGCGATTGTCGTCCTTCATTCGTTACGTGCGGTACCGATAGTCAAGATTTCTTTTGCGCAGATCGACGGTTGCACAGGTTCCGTTTGCCTTAAATCCCGTTTGCACAAAAAATGTTTTCGCAGATCCTGATTGTCCATAATCATTATTGCACAGATGTCGTAGTTAACAAAGATTTTATTGTCCAGAGTGACTATTGTACAGATCCCGTTTGCCTAGATCGTTTGCACAGAAATCTTATTACACAGATCCCACTCTGTGTAATAAGGTTTATGATTTTTTTTCTCATAAACTACATTATTACACAGATCCCGATTGTCCAGAATCCTGTTTGCACAGAAATCATATTGCGCATTCCGATTACCCATAGTAGTTATTGTACAGATCTTGTACTTTCTTGCGTAGTTTCCAAGTGAGTTTAACTCATTATTCATTAAAAAGTTATGAACAAAACAAATTTCTTAAATAAACTTTTTCGTTTTTCGATACCATGTATATTTGAGAAGTAAATATTTCGTTTGTATCACACACACTATCGTACACGTGTAGACGAAGAAGTTCAGCCTCTCCTTCTGCACTCCCAAAATATTAAAACAAGACTACTTTTTTTTATATAAATAATTAACGGTAAAAGCATATTAGAAGAAGGAAACCAAAGAGCCTAACAGTCCAAAGTGATAACCAGGGCTGGGTAAAATGCTTTTCGAATTGCAGTTAAAATACCAAATGTAAAATACCTTAAAAATGTATTTAAAATGCAAAATATAAAATAGATTTTTTAAATCCATTTTAAATATAAAATGGATAAATAGGTATTTATAAAATGCTTTTCTAATATATGCAGTTTATTTGAATACATTTTATAATTATACATTTTATAATTTTATTTTATAAGCAAGCTATTTAATTTGAGCAGCAATTGTTTTTCAAAAGTATCATCGTACATGCTTCGACGATTGGGGCGCATAATCATACCTCCGTATGAAAACATCCGTTCTACTGGCGCAGACGACGGGAGCGCAGTATTATATTTTATAAAAACTTCTCGAACAGCAGGAAATGCAGTAAGCGAGTCCAAACATGTATCCTCATTTTGCAAATACTGCAAACATTGCAGTTAAATCGCTTTTATCCGAAGATGATTCTCCTTTAAAGGTAAAAAAGCTTCCGGCTTTGGATGTATTTAGTGAATCATTTCGAGTTTTTGTCACATAGGTTAGTAAAGATTCAGCTTCGTTAACAAGCAATTCTTTGACATTATTTCTTTTTTCTTCACCTTTTTTCTTTTGGTAACTTAAAGAACGGATGGCTAACAGCTGCTAAAATAGCGTTCACTCGATAGGAAAAGTCAAAGTAATCACTGAATCTTTTGTTTAAGCCCTCTAATAATACGACTACTAATTTCGCACAGTATTTTAAATCCCGAAATTGTAGCTTTTGCAACGTCTTTTGCGTTTGCAGCAGAACTGTAAAAGTTCACCATAAAAACAATTTTTCTCGCTTTAGACTATCTAAAGCTTCTGCGATTGGTTTGACACATTCAATGTATTCTGCTAAGAATTCCAATTCCATTCAGAATTCCATTCAGTATCCTTGAATTTTAGTAGTTCAAGTGTATCACAAACACTACTAAGGAATTGTTTAACTGTGAGAAAGTCATTTAAGCAATCGAAGGTTGAGTTCCAACGAGTGGCACAGGGTGGCGATGATGAGGCCTTTCCTGTAATATCAAAATATGTCTCAGCAGCTTTAGGAGATTGAGATGTTAAATTCCATATGGCAGAGCATTTTCCAAAAGCAGAATGATGAGAACGATTATAGCTTCCTCCACTATTTCGAGACCCTTAATGCGGCTTTGATGTCTACTGTGACTAGCAGATTTAAAGTATGACTCACACAGCGCTGATGTGCAGGTAGAAATATCTCGGATGAACTGGATTCACCCGCAATTTCCTCAATTATGCCTTGTATAACAAAATCATCGTCTGAATCATCATTGTCGTTGTTATCTAAATCAATTAATTGATTGTATTAGCTGAACATCGAGAAGGCTTTCACCATGTTCGATGCATTGTCCATTGTTATTTTTACAATTTGCTTTGCGTCAAGTTTAAATTCGCAATGTATACCGTGAATCATTTCAGCAATTCTGTCGTAAGAATGCTTACCCTTAAATCTGCGACAAGCCAAAGCCGCACTTTCCCTCTGAAAATTTGCATTTATCTGTGAAGAAAACATACTTTTAAATACAAAGATATTGACGAATTAAAAAAAACTTGTTATACGAAAAAAATTTTCACTTGTCTTTCTTTTAATCTAACCCACAAACTCATATAATTATACAAAATATAATTTCTAATAACATTTCATCTTCAGTTAATATTTGAATATAACAGATTGATAGCATTGCTAAATAACTGCACAGATTTAGCATTGCTAAATAACTGCCAATGTAACGAATTTCATAAAACTTTATGAAAAAATTACCCTAGACAATTTTGAATATGCGTGTTGTTTAGGATTCCTAACATTACAAATCCTCTTAACATTACAAAGTGTAGCTTTCGGTTTGTATGCATTATTATAGTAGATAAAGATAATAAGTATAAACTTTACCCAGTGAGCGGTTATCCCAAGGAAACTTCTTTTCGATGACGACCAAATATTAGCTGTAGTACATATGTACTTACTAGTCTGTTCTAAAGTTGCTGTCACATGCTGTAGCATGGTTATGTATTTGGTATCTACCTTTGACCGTAACGTCTTTCTTGTCATTACGGTGACAGAATTTGTTAGCTTATTGACTCCTGAAAGATTAATTTATCAACAATATTAATAAAAATAATAATATATACCCGAACAACAACAATACAAATTAGTTTAATTTATTATTGAAAAATAAACAAGTGAATAAATGAATGCATTAATAAATACTTGAATAAAGTTCTATATTACCACGTATAAGATTTTTAAATGACTGATATTCTACAATATTCATTGGAGACATTGTCTTCACAACAAAGGAAATAATGAGATTATCTGCAACTTGTTGACTATTGCGAGAAAGTGCGCTGCTCATGTTTAGAGAAGACTGCCGCTGCTTTTTCTGCGTTGTAGTAATGTCAGATAGACCTTTTGTCTACATACAAAGAAAAAACCATACTTTTACTCTTAATAGTTAATAGACTCGCGGATTAATAAACACTTATTAAATGAACATAAAATCTTATTAACTTGTACAAATTTATGTACAGGACATGTGCTGTGTGGCTAATATTAATGAAACTGATGCTACTGTAAAAATATACTTACTTTCAAGTGATTCAAAAAATTTGTGGTTGAACCAATTCGACCTTTTATTTTACGCTTGCATATTGTACATTCTCCTTGTACATTTTCGGATTCAGTCCGAATAATCTTGAAAAATGTCCCATCTAATATTAGAGGTTTAGAGATAGTTTTATTACTTAAAGTAATGTTTATATCATTTGCATTTTCGATTTTTTCGATGTTATGCTCTTGATCGCTTATCATTTTCTGTAAAATTGCAAACACACTACACCACATATAACTACACAACCGATACAATGAGATTATCGAATTATATCCACTATAGTCACTACAGCCGAAATGGCCTACGTTTACATTATTTATTGTGCGTTGACTTACATCTCCGACTTCCGTTTACGATTCTCGAAAATAATTACGATAATCTTTGTGCTCAGAACCTGTCACTACGTAGTCGCGGTCGTATAAGGCGCGTTCGACTTGGTGTTTACAACGCTCGCGGAGTCATTTCATCTTTGATGTTTACCGAAAGTCAAACAAAGACGAATGATATTCTTCTCTAAATTTAACTATAATTGATTAATTTCCTTCAACATCTATTGTCGACTATGAATATCTTGATTACTCTGTGCGTCAATTACGCTAAGAGAAATTTGTAAGCGCTTAGAAAAACCATTTTACAAATGATTAAATGTATAGATATTGTTATCTTAAATGTAAAATGGAAATGATTTTCCAAAAAGCATTTAAAATGGAAAATGCAAAATACCATTTTCATTTTAAATACATATTTAAAATAGAACCATTTAAAATATTACTCAGCCCTGGTGATAACGAACAGAACGATAATTTAAAACGTAGTTTAATCTGGACGTTTTAATCAAAATGTATTGTATATTATCAGCAAACTGAACAATAAAAAACAAAAATAAAAAAATATAAAAACATCCGTTGAACAAAAAAGATATAAAAATAATAAAAATATAAATAAATATATATAAATAAATATGTACAACATCTAACTGTACAACTGTACACATCATCACAAAGACCGTTAATGTGAGTCGGCAAATACAGCTAGAGACAAAAAACGATAAGACATCCACACAAAAACTATGATGTCTATGCATCAAAGGTCTGCAACGAACAATTAAATTAAGTAAATATAAAAAAAGTAAGTCCATAAAAAATTATAAAACTTGGAGTCAAGAAAATAAAAGTCAAAAAATCAATATAAAAGTAAAACCAAAATATATATGTATAAAGTCAATGGCAAAAATAATAAAGAAAACAAAACTTACTCTTAACTGCAAGATTAAAAACGAATTGAACTGTCACCAACTTCGCCAACACACAACAGAGAGAACGGAACACGAGAAGAAACGGAACAAAGCATGACCGTCTTATAAAACAGATAATATATATATGAGAGGTGTTCGAGTATAACGCATGGAAAGCAAATATAAGTAAATGAGAGAGGGAGGAAAGGAAAAACGCGTGACTAGTAAAGCTTCTTAAGTAAAGGAGTGTATATAGAGTCAAGAAGCTCGGTGTCTTTCATTGAATTAATACCTGCCTATTGCATTTTTATATGTAAAATTTCTGAGATTAGCCTTTTGTAGTAAACCTGCTCGGTGTGTCTAGACTTTTAACTTTATCCCATTAGAATGGGATAAAGTTTATACTTTATCCCGTTTACTTTTTTTATGTTCTTTTTGTTTGTGTTGCAATTGTGTAGTCAGAGAGGAGCTGCGTTCTTCCGCAAAGGGAGTGGCCTCGCCCCTTCTCTGTACTTCTTCCTCGCTTTGCGTGGAAAGTTATAAACTTACATGGATCGTGCCTCAGTTTTAAATGTCATTTGTTGTAGCAAGATTGTTTTATAAATTTATAACTTTTCACGTACACTAATATTCTGCTGTATGTAGTCAACTACAAAATCTGTGCAATGATTAATGTAATGGACAATCGGGACCTGTGCAATGTAGTTTATGTGTAAAACAGGATCTGTGTAATAAGGTTTCTGTGCAAAAACGGGATCTAGACAAACGGGATCTGTACAATAGTCACTCTGGACAAATAAAATCTTCGTCAACTACGACATCTGTGCAATGATGACTATGGACACTCGGGATCTGCGCAAAAAGTTTTTGTGCAAACGGGATCTAGACAAACGGGCCTGTGCAACCGTCGATCTGCTCAAAAAAAAAAAATCTTGGCTATTGGGATCCTCCCGTTACGTGCGACTTTTGGTTACTTCACGGTTTTGCCTTTTCATTGTATAAAATTTTTACATTTACAAAACCTGTTAATAAATGCAAGAAAAAGAGGCCGATACAAGCAAAAAATATACATCTTCGTGGTTGAAAAAGTTTATTTAAATATTTACGTAAAACAAGTGACATTAAATCATTGTGTTAAATATATAAAAAAATATATAAAATATCGAAAAATTATAAACCTGTATGTATACAGGGTCTCACAGTTACTTTAACATCTTTCGTAGGCAGGTAGAAGAAGAAAACTGAGTCGAAAAATCCTATATCATTTTGCGAAATTTGCAATAGTTACTCTGTATATTATATACATATGTATAAACACGCACGCACGCACGCACGCACGCACGCACGCACGCACGCACGCACGCACGCACGCACGCACACACATGTATACAACGTGAGAAAAAAGTATACCTGAATAACTTTGAAGAGTCAAGTTTTCAAGAACAATATCTTAGACAAAAGTTTCAGTATTTTAACTCATGAACTTGATGGTGCCCTTGAACTTGACCTTGGAGTCGATTTTTAAGGTCATTTGAAGGTCATCTCGAAGTTTTTAAATAAAATCTCTTTTTTTTTTTTATTGCAGATTCTTATAGCTTAATTCAAGAGCTTTCCAAAACACTATAATGAAAATTACTTTCGGTAAGTACTTTTTGAGTTGTGAGAGTTGAATATTAGAGAACTATTAATATATAGTTACCTTATTATTAGTAACCTTGCTTTAAGTAACTGGATCCATGACCGATCTTATCTTATTAGTTGGCTGAATCACACACACACGAGATATAAATCCGATCGAGTAACCTGTATGTAATACTTGGATAATGCTAATACTGGCGATACTTTAATATTCAACTTTCATAAAAATTACTTAATAAAAATAATCTTCATTATAGTGTTTTGGAAAGCTCTTGAATTAATCTGTGAATCTGCAATAAAAAAATAAAGGGTTTTGTTTAAAAATTTTGAGTTGACCTTCAAATGACCGTGAAAATCGACTCCAAGATCAAGTTTAAGGGCACCATTCAGTATTTTAAGTCATGAATTTCAGTATTTCAAGTTCATGATTTGAAATACTGAAACTTTTGTCTAAGATATTCTTGAAAACTTGACCCTTCAAAGTTATTCAGGTGTTCCGATACTTTTTCCTCACCTTATATATATGTATATTAATAAATAGAAATACATATACGCACGACTTAATATAAATTATTTTGCAATCTCAAAATAATGAGAGAGAAATGTCGCAAGTTACATGTTTGACTGCACAATAATTTTTCTTATTCAAATTGTTCTATCCGTTTTACTCGGAGTGTGAAAAATATCCGAATATTTATTCCTCAGCTATTCGACATCCAGATATTTCGAAGTATCCAGATTATGAATAGTCGATGACGTCACTATTCGAATATCTGGATTATTATTTATTCGAATAGCAGCAACTCTAATTTCTAGGCTTAGGTATTTATAATCCTTTAATTAAAATAAAATTTAGTAAACCTTTAGTTCACACTTAAGAAAAAATGTGACTTTTTTGCACAATGTTATAAAAATATTAAAAACATTAAAAATACAAATTAATACAAAGAGGCAAATGCGAGCCAAGCGCAAGTTGTTGGGCAAAGTAAATATTTAAAACCGAAGTTTATTTTGACTTTAAATTATCTTCGGATAGCATGTTTCTATATAATTAAATAATATCAAATAATGATTACAAACATACAGAAAATAATGAAAAAAATGATGATAATATCTAGATAACTATAAAGTAACTGATATTGACGCACTTCAGATATGTAAAGAAAGAAATAAAAACACATTTTTAAGCACGAAATGTAAAATTATCTCACGTCAACTAAAATAAAATTATAAATTATGAAATCAATGAAACTTTTGATTGGTGGACATTTGAATATTACAGATATAGAAAAACACCCATTATAATAAACGTCTATAATATCAGAAATGGTACACAAATTGCAACAAAATAAAGCTTATTAATGTAATGCATTATAATGAGATATTAGATGGTTCATATTTTTCCATTTTAGACAAACTAACTGCCAGTATATCTATTTATGCGATCGTTCTATGCATGCTTTATGTATTACATCGACATTCACATGAGCGCATTTCATTAAAATATGTTTGTAAAAGTGAAAACTTGTTTCTTCTAATATCGTCTGTACTTGTTGACACGTATTATTATTTTATATTATTTTATATTACTTTATATTACACTATATTTTAATTTTATATTTTACGATATTGACTATTATATTGAAAAGTGTTATTGAATTCATAGTTTATAGTTTTATTTTAGTTGACATAGTAATTCTACATTTCATGCTCGAATATATATTTTCATGGTAAATATGCAGTTATAGAAACCACGTCCTGATCTCAACAATTTTGACATATGTTATCAAGGTCATCATCATGAGTAATATTATGAAGGTTTAGCCGGTAATTTTTATTAAAAAGTTATTAACAAAAAATATTTGACAGACAAGATCTTTATTTTTAGAAATAATGAATGTAGAATAATGAAATGGAATAAACATTTGCTCTCAGTTATCATTTCTAGGAAAACATTTTGAGTTGCTGATACAATTAACATTTAATACCACCAGATTGATAAATTTTTTTACATTGTGGTAGCTTTATATTTTATTCGTGACGTAGAAAGAACAAAACAAAAGAAGTAAAAATATAACAGTATATGTATTACAATGACTACTTTTTGTATGTTCTTTTTGTTCGTGTAGGTGGAGGGCTCCGCCCTACTGCAGAGGGTATGGTTTCATCCTGCTCCCTGCTCTCTCTCGACAAAACCACGTACATTATCACACTTTCGACATGAAGCGACATTTAATCAGAAGTCATTCCTTATTTTTTCTTATTTCTTCATTGCATAGATTTCAATTAAATGTCGCTTTATGTCAAAAGTATTGTTAATCCACGGTCCCCTTTCATTTGCAACATAAAATTTATCACTAGGAATGTAAATAGTTAGAAGTGATCCCGAGAATCAAAAGTACATGGCAGTTCTTGGACAGAGATCAAAGGACCTCCCAGATCATTTTTGCACACGAGCATAGGATTTAATTCCTAGTAGAAACGCGAGGCGAACAAAAGCACTCGCGCGTTACTTAAGAAGAATAAGAAGTCACCCTGGTTGAGAATGAGAATAATCAGGTCCTCTTATCTCTGAAAAGGAAACTTTCGCAATATCAAAGGAAGTGGCTGAGTGCGAAATTAAATATGATAAAGCGAAATTAATACCTTAATAGCCGATTTGGCAAGGGATGATGATTCGCAGTCTCGCTTATGCGGATCTGCATATCAAGACTCGATTTTTAATCTAAGTAATGAGAAGGGATTAAAAATTCAAGTTTCATTGGTCAAACCCAGGTGTCTGAGGGCGAAAAAACCGAGTATAAATACTGGAATTCAGAGCTGAAGAGTGTCTTTAGTCTTTTTTGCATTCAGCAGTACAGTTCAAATTCTTTGTTCAACTAAAAGTTAGTTGTGCGAGTGTTCAACTAAAAGTTAATTGTGCCACCGTTAAGTGTCACCGTTAAGTGCCGATATCACCAGCTACTCCAGAGAAAGGGCGAACCATCCTTGCAACAACACAACCTGGACTGATTAGTCATCTTCAGGAGCGAAAAGGCGATCCTGCTCCGCCCTGCACCAGCGAGAACAGAAGGTCTCAAGCCGACAAGAAGTAAGTGAAAGCAATCAACTATTTGCTACTAAATCCGGGGGTTTCAGTATTCCATAAAGTGTGTTACTAAGCGAATAATATTCGGAGGCGTGACAGAAAAAATTTAAATTTAAATAAAAAAATTCTCAACCACTTCCGTTAATCAGCAAGTCCTTCGCGACGTAAGTTGTTTTGAACGGCTAGTTTCCTTTCTGAACTAGTCTTTCACGGTTCGAGTTGTTCAGAACGACTGCCGATCCGTCAAGTCTTTCACAACTGCGAGTTGTTAGAACGGCTCCGATTCTCCTCCGACTGACATGCCTGTTTAAACTTGAAATTACGCAAACTACTCCGAAAATTAATCGTTAAACCATCATTAAAAAAATCAATTAATTATGCAATCTCCGTTTTAAGTGAAACTCCGGAATCGTGTCTGTCGATCTACTATCCTAAAAAGGCGGAATCGCCGGAATCGAGCGTTAAGAAAAGCAGCCGCACGTGCGCAAGAGCATCTCTCCCCTCTGCTACTGAGTCGTTAGAAAATAACCTAGAAGATAAGACCGAAAATGATTCGGAATCTATAACTAATAATTTTAGAGAAGACGACACAAGCGACAACAATTCTACTCAGCACACTGAGCGAGTTCAGTCACCTCCTCGTTCCCCTTCCCCCTTTCCACCAGTTTTAGACTCTCCTTTATACTCTCCTATCCTTCCTGGAAAAATTCCCGTTTTTGATCCTTCCTCTTTCCCTCCTCACCATTCTTCTTCTCCTTCCCCCGAACTACCTGAAAATCCACCTGAAAATGAAGATCCTAAAATAGACGTTGAAGAAGAAGATCCTCTCCCCCACCAATTACTTCATTTCCTATTATTAGCTAACATCTTCCCTGTCGCGGATCTTCTTCCCGCTGCGAATGAACAAGTTCTCTCTAGATTTACAACAAAAATTTCCCGACTTCCTCCACCGTGCTGTCACTACTCTCTCCCTCGATCACACTATTCTTGTAAAGTTTCCTGGTTTCTCCAAAATCCGAGAAGTCCCTATCAATTATTTCTACCGCTTTTATCCTCCCTCGTCCGCCATAGTAAAAGAAATAGTAGAAATTACTCTGAGCTCGCTCCACATGTTTACACTCACACATACATTTGCATTCACATTGAGATAAAAAAAAACGAATGTAAGCTTCAGCTTTTTAAATGTTATTAAATGTTACCGTAATAATTTCTAAAATAGAATGATTATCAATGTTACAAACAATTAATATGTTTACAATTAATTAAATCTCGGACCTCTATTCCGTAGTATTCTATCCTTGTTATCCGTTAATTAATCGCCAGGTCTCGTCTCAGGAAATTTATATTCGTTTCTAAGTCCAAAAAGAGGACCGACGAGTGAGAAACGTTGAACGAGTAATAGCGAGAAATCTCGTTGACTCGTCTGCGTTGACTACAGTCTCGCTCGACCCGCTCGACTCGCTTATCTTACCGAGTCAGTGTGCCGGGAGTAATCACACAATGTGTCGTTGCGTCACTCTACAAGGACTCGATTGTTATCAAAGGTCAGAACGTAACAGTATGTACGTTGTTTTTCCGAAAAGGGGTGAGGAGAAAGGGCAAAGCCAAACCTGCGAGAGGGCGAAGTCCCCTTCCCCTTACTTATACAACACGAACAAAAAGAACATAAAAAAAAGTAGTCATTATAATATACTGTTGTATTTTTACTCTTGTTCTGTTCTTTCTACATCACGAATGGGATATAAAGCTGCAATAATGTCAAAAAATTTATCAATTTGCTGATGATACTGAACGTTAATTGTATCAGCAACTCAAAATGTCTTCCTAGAAATGATAACATAAAGCAAATGTGTATTCTATTTAATTATTATAACATATATTCTACATGTTATTACTGAAAATAAAAGTCTGTTTGTCAAACAGTTTTTGTTAATAAACTTTTTAATGAACTGCGATCACCGGGTAAAACCTTCATACTATTACTCAGGATGATGATTTTGATAACATATGTCAAAATTATTGAGATCGGCAAGTGGTCCCTATAACTGCAGATTTACCGTAAAAATATATTAAATATTTTGAATATTTATTTTGCACAACAATTTATATACTTAGCGTATATTTATCTATTTTTTTATTTATTTATTTTCTTTGAAAAATATGTGTATATACATATTTATCTTATCTTATAGATTTATCTTATCTTACATATGTATATATATATTTATTTTATCGAGTCCAAAAAACCATTTTTATTATGATTAAACATTAAAAAACATTTTTATTATGATTAAACATTAAAAACTTTAGAAAATAAGATGCATAAAAAATCAAACTGTAGGAAAAGCAGTATTATTTAATTTTTGAACTAAACTAAAATTTATGTTCCTCAAATAATTGACAGCCATGAATTCAACATACAAACGTCGATTCTACTGTTCAGCTGTGTATATTTGTGTCGATTACTGTTGTAGAAAAAATTATATAATATTGAGTAACTTATATTGTCTGTGTTTCTTGCTAAAAAATTATAATCTTCGATTGAGATGAATGTCTAGAATAACCACTACGCTATTAATCGATCGATTACCGTGTTTTCGACGCGAGCCTTTCTTTGGAATTTTAACGGAGATCCTAACAGTCATATCCAACTGTTTTATATCAAAACAGTCCTCGATTTTATACAAAGGTTTGACCGATACTGTTGAAGCATCTGCAACCGTGTCTTTGTAAAATTAGATAGATTGATTATATAAAGTATTTGTTATTAAAACAAGTACAGTAGACTCTCGCTATAGATCCGCTGTAGGAACGGAAAATTCTCGGAAACGGATCTATAGCGAAGGCGAAACCCTCTCCACGCCTCGATCAGGCACGATCAGGCACGATACACCAGGGCTGATCAACTGCCGTGTAATTTGTATTACCCGTGTTTGTAGCGCTATCTATCTTACCCACTGAACTATATACATACTGGAATAGGCACTGCCATATAACGTACGTAAGTGGATTGCGAGCCTGCGATAGCTAGCTTTGTCGTGTATCAGTGTTTCACTCGCACGTCTCTGCACATGCGCATATGAGCGG
>QVNW01004422.1:0-13761 GCA_014825475.1 Pseudomyrmex flavicornis
TGCAGTTTGATTAATCAGATCAATGCAATTTGCTTAATCTTTGATCAATCTGTCATTATTTAAAGGCTATATGTATAAAATGCAGACGCGTGTCGTAAGTTGCAGGTCTCGCAAAATTGATTAATCACGTTGGTCAAAAGCTGATCGATATAATTGAATTCCATAAGACCTGCGATTCGCGTTTGTGTCTTATTGTTATGTAGAATAACTTTAAATATCATAATCCTAACCGCAACCGAGCCCATAATCCGTAGTGTAATATCGGCTTTAAAGATTTTTTTCGTTTGGCGTTTGCAATGATCGAGCATAGGCTGAGTCTACAACGTCTAATTTTATTGGTTAATTTGGCAAATCGATCAATGCGATTGAATATTATAGACCTAGGGTGCATTCGCTTTGGGCGCTTACGCAAAGCAGCATAAATAATACTATGTTTTTTGAATTAGTTGCAAGTGCATACAGCAGTTGCATCTTCTGCTGGAATGACTGTTTTCTACTTTTGGCTTAGTTCACAGTAAAGTGCGCAATAAGCTAGAAACAGAAAAAGCTTTGAAACTAACGTCCGTAATAAACACCAACGTTAAACACCAACAGTTCTATACTTAAAGAAAATGATTAAGAAAAAATAAATATAAAAACAATAAAGTATATTTACTTATGTATGTTATATTATTTAAATATATATAACTTATATTGCTTGTTATATTACTTATACATATCACAATAGTTATATATAATTTTATATAGTTTATAAAACCATTGATTTAAATAAAGAATAAAATATGTATATGTATACATAAAACAAAATGTAATTATTTATTATTCTTACTTCAAAAATCTGTATTACACATAGTTTTATATATATAAAAAAAATCAAGTTTTAAACATCTGGTTTTAAAACATGTTTAAGAAAAAAAATCTGTTAAAAAATGTTAGTATGATTTAAACATGTTTTAAACATGTGTTTTAATCATAACTGTTTAATATCAATCCTGAATATAACCAATAATTCGGAGAATGTCAATTTTTCCAGCATCGACGATCTTCATATCGACGATCGCTTTACGATTCTAGCACATATCTGGAAACGTACTTTCGTGATGCGAGTTGGAATCGAATTGCAGTGGGGAACGAAACGGAACGAAGGCGGAGATTCCGTGGCGGCTGCAATTCCCGACGCAATTGCCCGAAAAACTCGGCACACACTAATGCAAAAACAGCTTCGACACGGCTTTTCCTTACTCGGAGCCGTCTTTCAAGACGGTTGAATAAAGATCGAGAGTTAAAATTACTTGCAATTATTTCTGTAAAAAATTGTTGCATTCAAGTTGATGCTGAAAGAACGTATAACTTGGTGATTTACTAATTGTGCGATTATTGTTTACATTCAATCAATAAGCCTCTTCTCTTAAAACAACATTCACGTCTGCGAATTATTTCGGAGTGCAGTACATAAAAACAAGAACAATTCCACGAATCCGCATGCCATTTTTGTTTCGCATTCCGTTCGCACACAAATATTTTGTGGTTAGCGTAAACGCAAAGCTAGTAGATACACATACATCATGCAAATAAGACGCGCAAGGTCTTGAATATCTTCCTCTGATTCTTTCAGGGACCAGTCTGTTTGCGGTGGCCGCTCATGAATTCGGCCATTCCCTGGGGCTGGCGCACAGCTCGGTTCAGGGTGCTCTTATGTACCCTTGGTATCAGGGACTGAGCGCCAACTATGAGCTACCGGAGGACGACCGGCACGGAATTCAGCAGATGTACGGTAAGTAATTATTTATTCAATTATAACACGTTGATGAATGCCGGACCAATTTTATTTTGTAACTTGTCCAAAGCGCCGCAATGAATTTTTTGTTATTCGATGCGTGTGTGACATCGCCGGTCACCGATGATCCCCACGGCAAGTTAAGAGCGGGACAGTCACCCCTACGGCGTTCACCCTGTTAAAATTCGTGAAATTTATACTTGCAGGAACAAAACTTGTTTAAAATATTTTGCAAAATATTTATATTAACAATAAAATTGCAAAGTTAATGAGATGCGCGGTCTTGTTTTTTTTTTTTTATTCACTAAAAAAAATTAAAATAGTATAACATCCTATAATTTTTAACGAGCAAACAGAAGTAAGAATCGACGGACCACCATCACTTGATTAACATTCGCACGTCGGGGGGTACTTCAGTCTTCGAGCTTTCTTCGCATACGTGGCGAGAATTGGGAGCAAACTGGCGGGATGTACGGGCGGTTTATCTCGATCGTAAAACTCTCGGTGAACGGCGATATAGTACCGGCAGATTTATAGCAGGTGTTATCGGAGGTCGCGCGGCGGGGGAAGAGGAGAAGTGAACACTATCCCGTTTGCGTAGTGTTTGAATTTCGGAATTTCGGGCACGTTACCGTGACTGCCGTGTAAAGGCGATGCAGCCGCAGTCGGCTCGGCTTCGTAAACGCGCGACATAACGTTGTAGCGTGCCGTCCGGCAATTCGGTATATTAGAAAAGTTGTTTGCTCTTTATGGCCCGTCCCGACTCGCGATAGGGACGCGAGGGGGGTGTAACGTATACCGGTATATGTTATGTATACCGGGTGATGTGAGGTGTACGGACGATAAAAGCGTTTTTAATATAATATTTTCAACTATTTTATTAAATATCGGAGTGGTTGAACAAAAACGACACAGCTAATAAAACAGATACATTCCGGAGAATAAATTGTTGTAAATATTTTTTTGACAATATTATTTTAGGTGCATAAAATTTTTTGGAAGTAATAACAAACAAATAAATAAACAAATATTGAATCATTAAGTATGAAACTTGACATATATATATATACATATATATACATATACATTGGGTTTTGCATACAAGTAAATAAAGTGAAATTCTGAAGTTACATATACAGGGTGTCCCATGAAGACCGTATCACCGCTCGTAGGCAGGTAGAAGGGGTTATTCTGAGTCGAAAAGTCCTGAACCATTTTTTTCATATAATAAAAAAGTACTTATTGAATAAATCAAGCCAATCAGCGCCGACCTTTAGCCGAACGCATGTCAGTGAATCACGCGCTTGCTGTGCGTGAGCGCTCCGCGCGGCTCACTGACGTCACCCTGTATATATATATACAGAAGTGATACATACATATATATATATATGTATCACTTCTGTGTATGTTGTATTTTGACATGCATTATTCAAGCTCCGCAGCAATCTCGGCTAAAACTCGAAACTATACATCGCAGCATGTGCCGCGGATCATTGCAATACCCGCTATTGCTTAAATTACCTGTGTCATTTCGTTTCGCGCGCAACAGAATCGCAACTTGAGCATGTCGGAAGTTGCTTTGATCGTGCATTCGTGGAAAATAGCTTAATTGTATTAGTCTACAGCCGCGCTGTACTGGCACACACGGAAATGTTTCGCCGTACGGAATACGAAATGTTTAGGACTAGATAAACGTATCACCACACTATGCTAGTGAGATATAGTTACAAAAATTATCGGCTTCTAAATTTAGTTCTTATTATATATATACACACACAAATCCAATATTTATACATACATATATAAAATATATTAAAGGCTATCATGGGTTAAATTTTATCTCATGCGGATTTCGTTTTAATGTTATTAAAAAATGTAACTACTGGCGACACTAATTTTATGAGTATTATTCACACGATCAGACTTTTGTGAATTGTTTTTATTTCTAAAATAAAAAAAATTATATAAAAAATATATAATATGGGGGATAAAATTTCACCCATGATAACATTAACGTGATTTTTAACGATAGCTTTTAAGGATTAAACAAAAAATATTGGATGAATTTTATATTTTTTTTACACATAAAGCCCAATATATAATAAAAATCAATTTGTGTTGCAAAGTAAAAACAAGAATAAACGAAGAGTGCGGATTGAGACACTCTATGTATGACTGTGTAATCACGTTCATATAAGCACTCGCATACCCGAAATGCAATGTCGGAAATTTGAATTTTGGGCAAGGATCTGTGTGTCTCGTATAGTCTCGCAGTAGATGGGGTACTTTGTAGTCCGGCGACCGGGTAAAGTTGCTTTCAGTAGCAAGCCCGTTCGATAGTCAGCCATCGCGGTAGCGAACCGCAGTTGCGCTCGCCAGATATCGCACAGAGTGCCTCAACAACTCTCGTAGTTTTTTTTTTTTTTTTTTTTTTTAAATGCAACAAAGGGACTATCGCGGAGTCTCGCACAATAAATCACAGCGTGCAGTACTTTTTGAATTTCGGATATTATTTCAAACTCAGTCGGTCTCTATTTTACATATTTCCAAAAAGTTATTGTTGGTTTCAATTGTACTGATTGTGAGTGTACGTATGACGAAAAAATACATATTTTTATAAATATTAAATAAGCAAAACTTTTTTAACTGTGTTAACCAATATGTATATCGAAAATATAAAAGTGAAGAAAGAATGAATGAATGAATGAATGAATAAATGATGCTTTATTTATATAAGGGACAATATCCCCTAAAGCGCCTAACATACAGAAAAGTAATTTGACAGAAAAAAATCTTTAACAAACATAATAATAAAATATAAAATAATAATAATAAAACAATAATAATAGTATGTAATAAAGAAGAAAGAAGTAAAGCAATGACAAAATTAGGTGAGATTACAAAGATAACAAAAATAAAGTAAAATAAAAATGCCAACAGTAACAACAACCGAAAGAGAGAGAGAAAGAGAGAGAGAGAGAGAGAGAAAAAAGGAATTTTTGACGCAAAAAGTTTTCCTCTTCTACAACTCCTCTTTGTTCTGATTTCTCGCGCTATTACAAACGCCGGTAATAAGATAGATGCCAAAAATAATGCATCGTATATTGTTCAAATAAAACTGTCGGAGGCAGGTGGAGGAAAGACACAAGTGAGTTTCCGGCTCGATGCGAAGTTGTTTGAAAATAAAGAAACTTTCGACTCGACGTTTCCAGCTGCGTGACTTCCCGGCGTGTCTTTATGTAGTTGGCTTTATAACGTTGTAAACAGGGAAAAACTCGAAGACGTTATGCACGTATTACATCCGCAGATAAATATTATATGTGCGGGCCCGTTTCCTAGGAGCAGCGATTGTCGCGCGTCGCGATTCCTGTGTTCTTTGACACATAAAAATAAATTGCGAGAAATTTTATTGCACCGTTCTTATTTACACCGTTTCCTCGAAATTTTGTTTCGCCTCTTTGAGAGCTGGCATTTCTCGCGCGTTTGCCAATTTATTATACCGTTAAATATTATCCTAAATATCTTCTCTCTCTCTCTCTCTCTCTCTCTTTCTCTCGCTTTACCAGTTAGAGGTAATTTTCTAAATTAAATATTAAAGTCGATACGATTTAATCATATATCGTGCAGTATATATATTTTCTTTCTTTAAACGTAAATTAATACACGTGGAAATTTTCGAATTAAATTTAAAATCACACAAAGTTTGGTTTGCATCTCACATAAATGTCTAATTTAAATTGTTGTAGACTTTTTTTAAAAATATCACTTTGTCGCCATTTTCTCAAACATCGACATTTTCTTCGGTCTTTCGATTCAAAGACCAACGACCGTCGTATAGTGGCATTCGCGTAACATATCATTCGAGTGTATCCATATCTCCGCGACTATAACATACACACGCGAGAAATGCATCGCGCAATGATGCACTGGCGTTCTCGTTACGGGCCGCTATTTTTGGCCGTGCCACGGGGGTGAAATGAAACGTGAATAAAATATAAAGAATGACCGGGTTCATGCGCGCTTTCCACTCCACTCCTCCTCTTCCTCCTCCTCGTAGATTCCCAGGGGAATGTGTGGGTGGCAGCCGCCACACGCTGCGAAAGGAGGAGAGGGAGTGGTGATTTGGTGTACTGCGACGGGGAGCTTTGCCTGGGGTTCTCCTGGGGGATAGCGAATGCATTTCGATCGCGCGCCACACTCGCCCCCGGCCTTTCCCCATCTTCGCCCGCTGTTTTCCATCTGTCTATCAGCATTATCCTCTCCGCCTTGATCTTCCTAAGCGCTCGTTCGCTTGTTCCGCGTTGCGTCCGGAACGCTTTTCCGTTACATTGAAGAATCTGAATGCGCGAGTTTTATTTTAAATTCCGAAGAAACGAGTTGACGCAACGACGTTAAATACGCGAGACTCGTGGGTGGCTCGTTAAATGTGATCAAAGTGATAAACTTTTTTACATGCGACAAGGACGACAAAACGCGAGACGAAACACAAACGTTGGAAAAAATAACTAAAATAAATATATATATAAAGTTAATTAGGTTGTTCTTGATTAAATTAAATTTTTTTTTAATATTTTTTTTTTTTTAAACCTACTACCGGTAATACCACCGGTAGTACCGGTACCGAAATTAAAAAAAAAGAGAGTTGATTACTCCGGATGTTTTTGCAGAATAAATATATCTGAATATTTGTATTTTTAGGAGTGTAAATGTTTTTGCACATGGTTGTTTGAAATTGAAATTTTTCAATTCGTGAATTTATATAGATTTACAATATTTACAATGTGTTTAAGAAAGTAGATTTGTAATATTTTTTTAAATAATATTTTTTATACTACAAGAGAACTACTTGTATTTGCGAAAAAAATCTGTAAGTTGTTTAACACGTTTATCTTATGCGTTTTTATTTTTTTCACTTATTTTTATTTCAAGTGCGTTTAAACGAGTTTATTATTGTTCTAAACTTGCAAGACACTCAAAGAACAAACACAGGCTGTTTTCATTTGCTATCCACGCTTATATTCACGCTCATTTCCGCCTCCTATTTCTAGTTTACGTCGCTCGTCCCATATATTTTTCCCGCTCTCTTGTTGTCGGTGGTAAACGTATTACATGTACCACTGTCGCGCGGAGAGACGCGCATTTGTCTTCGCTGAAAGGATTCGCCATCGACGAGCGCGCATTTGCTTTTGCTGTCGTCTGGTCTCTCCCGGTGCATTGTCGTGCGCGCAAACAGCGCGCGACAGCAGAAACCAACCCCTCCGCGGTTTTGCCATATAATAGACAGAAAGAGAACGTATCTTATTCACGTCGTAATTGCAGTGCTTTTCCTCTTTGAGAATATTGAATGTCGCGTTTCGCTATTCGTTGCGATTTCAGTGAATAATTCAGACATTTCGAAAATACGCTCGCTCGAATTGAACTGCAAAACTGAAAAGCGCATCAGCGTTATCTTGGTTTTTGACGTTGTACATACAGTTTTTTTTTTTTTTTTTCGCAAACTTGTGTTCGCAAAAAAACAGGATTAATAGATTAAATTTCAAAACTGGATAAAACTCTCTTTTCAAGATTAGAAAATGTGCGAGTTAATATATTTTACACGCAATCCGCTTATATAATTTTATATTTCGCTCTTTTCGCAAAACTCTCTTCGAGTCTTGCACGCGAAAGAGCGACAAGCGCGCTTGTTTCCTCTTTGAAATATCGCACATTTTTGCGAGAATAAAGTTCCGCGCGATATAGTTCCGTGTAAGAATTGGCACCGTAACTTTTGCGTGGGAATAACAAAACCGTAAAGCTGCGATACGTATGTACGTTATGTGAAATATTTACGACGCGACTTTGTGCTCACGCGAAGATTCCAGCAGAAGTACCTGCGGGAAAAAAACTTTCTGAAAAAAAAAAAAAAGAAAACCGCTTATCATCGAAAACGATACGTGACGCATTTCTTCTTTCGCGGTTTTTTTTTTTTTTTTAGCTTTTATGCGCGATCTTTTTGTCGCAACTGTAGCGTTTTTGAGCCGTTAATAATAGTATCGATATTTCTATCGCGTTCATGTAACGGAAACTGCGCCGAAAGAAAAGAAATAATATAAAACATATAAAAAGTAAAACGTGTGATAAAACCAATATTTATGTTTTCGTAACTGAATAGATTGTCGAGATAAAACACGCGATGACGATAACACCGCAGTTTTAATATTCGCGTTTATGAAAAACGTGATCCCATCCCAGTTTTTGTTTCGCGTCGCTAGACCGATCTTTCGCAAAGTTACAGCGCCCTCAAGATTTACGCGCACGCCCGATTTATGAATGAGGAAGCGCGCGCGGGGGTGGGAGGCGTGGGATAGGTCGCGGCTACTACGCGCGTACGCACAGCTGATTCGTTCGGTCACGTGACCAAATCAGCTGTTTCGCCTTGCGCGACTCGCGCGGATGAGCCGATCGCGCGCGCGCGTTTTCCTCAAATCGCGAATATCTTCGGCGCGAAAAGAGGGAAAGCACCGCAAACTCAAACAAATCGCGTGTAAAAGCCGAAACTGCGACGCGTACGACGCACGACGATTGCTTCGATCGAAAACGGCTCGCGAAATATTAATTCGAGAATATTTCAAGATTGTGTTTGTATGTTCGTATTATTAGAAGTATTTTTTGTTTGTAATTATAAACAAAATATTCTGTTTGATTTTACACGTAAAATATGTCAAATAGGAATTTTGTTATAAATTTAATCATATAGACAATTTTCGTTTTCTCACTTTCTCGCTCTTGTGTCACGGCGCGGCGCGAAACATCAATCCGCTCGACGACGGTCTCTTAAAAGATATTTCGCCGATGTGCATACGGTTTCTCGCCGCCGCATTTACGACGAAGTTCTCCGTTTGCGTTCTTCGCTCACATTCCTGTCGCGCTCAAATTCTTGCCTTCGCTTTACCTTCTCTCTCTCTCTCTCTCTTTCTCTCGGCAACCAACATTATTTTATCCCTTCTCCTTTGTACCAGCTAGTGTTTCCGGCATGCAGACCGTTTTGTCCTGACGTCGCGTTCGGGAGATGAAAGCAAATGGTCTTTCTCTCTCTCTCTTTCTCTCTCTCTTTCTCTCTCCATTTTTCTCATCCTTCCGTCCGTTTTCATCGTATTATGCGGAAACGCGAGTTGCCTGCTGCCCCAAAAAGGGTGCGGCCACTTTTCTTTCCTTTCTCTCTCGCGCGCGAAGAGAATATTCTCCAAGAGAATACGTTTCATATCGACCGCAACTCAAACCAGCGATTCAGCAGGCAAATCGAGATTTTCAACCTAGCGTCTCTTTTCTTTCCGGAGACGATGTTCGCTTCGCCGACTACGCGGTTGTGTCGCAATAATGGAGTCGCGTCTCCAGCCGACTGTCGTCGGCAACCGCGCGGAAGAAACACGTGTACGAGAAAAATGAAGATTTCTCTCATTTATTCTTTTCCTCTTCGATGCTGCGCGCGATGTTTTCTTTTTTTTATTAATAAATTTATTAGTTATTTAAATTAATTAGTACAATTAACGCTTTTAAATATTAATAATGAATTTTTATATATATGTATGTGTGTCGAAAAGAGAAAAAGTCGATTTCAGAAAATTTATTTTTCTTGACATTAGCGTGTTCTGTTTTATGTTTGATTTGCGCATAGGTCTGTGTTTTCGCGTTGTTTATTTTGTTTGCGTGATGAGAGATAGACACACCCCAGCGTATTCGCGCGAAAAACCTCGCACGACCTTGTATTTTTCTCCCCTCATCATTACACTCTCTGTGTTTCCGCTTCTTGTTTTTGCGGGTCGTAGTTGCGCGCAAGAGAGAGAAAGAAAGAGAGAGAAAAAACTGTTTCTGGAGCGCGCAATAAACCCCATTCAATTCTCTTTCTCTCTGTCTTGCGTACCGCTTTATTAACATTAGGGTGATTCGCGATCCACAGGGAAAGAGAAGATAAATACGTTTCCGCGCGGAGGTGCGCGTATTCGCGTTGAAAAAGCGTGCTCTCGCGCGGAAACCCAAGAGACCGGGATGGTCATCAAAGTATCATTTGGATTCTTCAATTATCATCCTCGCTGGTTGCCGTCCCGGCGGAACCAGCTCGTTACCCTGGTGGATCTCGTCGGTCTTTTTTTTTGCATCCCCGCCGTTATTCTCTCCGCCAGGAGTACTTGTCTTCAGTGCCACAGGAATATATATGGTGAATTGTAATTTTAACTCCTCTTGAGGAAAAAAAAAAAGAAAGAGAAATCTCCTCAGTGCCTGCATATAAGTTTTTTTTATTAATTTGAAAAACCACTATAAAAATATGGAAATTATATATAAGAGTAAAAATATAGAAAGAGAAATAAAAAATTAAAATGTTATTAGAATATATCATGTCTAATATGTTTTTCCAACAATGGAAAAAAAAGTTTTACCTCGTCGATACGAAAATAATAAACGAGCTACGTTACGTCGTCTTATCGCAGTTCTTAATATCAGAGAAAGAGAGAGAGAGAGAGAGAGAGAGAGTAAGAAAAGTAAGAAAGAAAAGAGAGGATAGAAAGTGAGAAGAATAGATGAGCGTTTTGTTGAAGCATTGTTCGCGGTTCTAATTTCGTAAGTGCAGGTGGTAATAAAAGTTCGCGCGTTTGATAAATAATACAATGACGGCGAAACACGCGTTGAATAAACGGTTTCTCTCGATCGGCCAATTATGTTCAATCGACGATATACATTCTCTGCGATTGCTCTGCATCGATTGCCCTTTTTACCCGTCCCTCCTTGCTTCGCTCCAACGCGGAATTGTAATTTATGATGTTCGCTGCAAACTCGCGCGAATTTCTTTCTCCAAAGGACTTTCTTAATTCCGCTCTATAGAAGGGATGGAAAGGAAAGAAAATGCGGGACAAAAAAAAAAAAAAAAAAAAAAAAAAAAAAAGTTGGTTAACGAGTTTCGACGCAATGCGCGCGCGAAAAGAAAAGTTTTACTTCGGAAATCTGCGAAGTTCACCGACGACGACGGTACAGGCCGCGATGGCGGCTCGAAAGCGGAAAACTTGCAGAGAACTGTTGTTAAACACGGCATAATTTTCTCCGCTTCACCCGCTGCAACTATACAATAACAACACGACCAAAAGTATCACACTTTCGCTAAGGAGCGCGCCGCACAAAGGAAGAAAATTCTGCGCGCAACTACGGATTTTTACTGTGACAAAAATGCTATATTCGCCGCATTCTTTTTTCTTTCTGTAAAAACCTTTCGAATTTAATTCGTTATTTAATATTTTGTATCAAGTAGATTTCTTTCCACACACATGTATATTTAAAATTTATGAAATTTCATAATTTTTTTTATAACTTGAATTTATTTCTTTCTCTTGATGCAAGGAAGAATCAAGTCGCGCGGCTTTTCTCTCAAGTTGAGAATAAGCTTGACATTAAATGTTCGAAACAAGACGAAAGTTCGCGTACCCGGACGGAGAAAAGACATTATCGTATCCTGAAGTCTGCAAAGTCGAGGGAAATAGTCGTTCCGACTGCGAAATACGGCCAAAGTTCGGGACACGAAGGTCAAAATCGAGAAACGGTCCAAACGATAAGGTCGTTTATTCCAGACACGAGGGCGGTAGTTGTTGGAACGGAATCTCTCTCTCGCGTGCGGAATCGCGATGGTTTTTCCCGATATTTTATGGGCAAGCGGCGGCGGCGGCGGGGGCGGCGGCGGGCAAGGGCGTCGACGGCATACATCACACTGATGGAACCGACGAAGAGCACCGGGCGCACGTTTTATGTCGCAATTCCGCTGTAAATTTTTTTAATCGCGTCACATTGTTCCAATTTATAACATATTTGCAAAATTTTATTAACTTGATATTGTTTTCTTTTTTTAAATCTTCGTAGTCGCGTGTACAGGAAGTAAAAATGCACATGCTTCTTGTTGAATGAACTTGAACTGTCCACAACACAAGAAACTTAAGCCTTCTTGAGTATTTAACTCTCGCCCGACTCTCCCTCGTGAGAATTTACGTGCTCCTTTCTCTATTACTTGGAGTGACCCTCGCAGCTGTTGTCTTGCTGCGATATAATTCTCCTTTTCCTTCCATAAACTCCAGATCCATTTGTTAAGTCTATTATATGAACTTGTTTTGATGTCGAGCAAAGCATTGCCTTAAATCAGAGTTTAACGCTGTTAAACGCGATTCGGTATTAATTATTTCAGATGTTTTTCAGATAGAAAAATGTTGAAACATATATGTTTTTTTTTTTTCTTACAGAATTTTTTTTTCAACGCGTTCAATTTATGGTTACAAATTATTATATTAGCGGAGAAAATGCAACATTAAATCTATTTTACATCTCGAATTTTTTAGAAACGTTTATTTGTCAGATTTTTTACGATTAGACCGCATAGAGTAAAATATTGGTTTTTTTTTGTTGGGCGAGGTAAAATTGGAAATGCGATGCGAAATGGAGAATGTGAAACATCAACATTGCTACACGGAAAATTGTTAACTCCAGTCTCTCTTTTTCTCTCTCTCTCTCTCTCTAACAAAAATAAAATACCAAATTGTTTGAAAGTTTCGAATACGCTGCGTTTTGCGTAAAAAATAAATGAGTAAATGAATTATTTTCTTTATATGTGTGTGAGCACGGTAAAAAATACTGTTGATAAAAACGCGTTGACAATAACGCAATCAAGCGTTAGTAGAATTTTTTCCGGGGGAAAAAAAACGTCTTTTTCTCTGGAAAATTTTGCAAAATTGATTTACTAACGGAATATCGATGGAATCGCGAAAACAATCATTTTCTTCGATTCATCAAAGCTCCATAAATTACAAGTCCGATCAACACGAGTTTTCTCGTGGCAAACGAGCTTTCGTAAACCGCAACACAGTTTTTCTTCTCTCTCTCTCTCTCTCTCTGTCTCTTTCTCTTTCTCTCTTCTCTTTCTCTCTTGATTTCTCGTTTTGACGGAAAAGCTTTGTGATCTATTGATCTGTATGGCTCGATTTCCATATCTGCCTTTCGAAATGTCTCTCTCTGCTTCGTTTCAATCAAACGGCAATGAACGATACCGTTGATTTCGCGTTGGATCACACTAGAGAGAATACATGGGAGGCGCGCGAATCTCTGACTTTAAACACACTTTTCACAAAGCGCGAAGATTTATATAGTGTAAAAAATATACTGTTGTATATTTTTGTAACAGACGGAAAAAAATTGCACAAAAGAACGAATGTGAAAAATATTTTTTTCCGCTATAAAAATCTAATAAAATATTTCGTTAAAAATAAGAAAATTATATTGCTACGATATATATTGTAGAATATTATTGATTGATTCGACGTATATATTCCGCGATCTGAATTATTTAACGGCGCGCTCCCGTATTTCCCGTTTCAACCTGTAAATACACTTAGGGTTTGCAATGATCGAGAAGCACATTTTCTCGTTGCAACGCGATCATCTCGAGAGCAGCGACGACGTCTCAAAAGACGATTTAATCCGGTAAAGCTCTTAAGCCGCCCACCCGCATACCGCAATTTGCGGATTTTTCCCGGTCTAGCCTGTGCTTCTCCGGCGAAAAATTCCGAAAGAACTAAACTAAATCAAAAAGCGGGAAAATCGCTTTCGGAAACTACACTATACGAAAGTTCCTTTGTTGGGGAATAATGAAGAACAGGTTGAACACGCTTTTTTATTTTTACGTTTTGCGTAAGCTTTCGAGACGCTCTACCGTAGAGATTGTTCGGCGATGCTTTTCCGAAACTTTTCAATTTCCGAGAAACAAACCTGCTTTCTTCTCCGAAGATTTTTTTCACTTCTTCATCAATCGTCAACATTAAATATCTGTGGTCGCAAGAAAAAACGCCGCATGTCACATATCATCGCTTTCGAGATATTGATGTTTAAAGTTTCAAATACAAATTCCTCTATTTGACGAAGTCGGTTTTTTTTTTTTTTTTTTTATATCTATGTTGACTATCTTTCGACTAATTCGACTA
>QVNW01004423.1:0-17069 GCA_014825475.1 Pseudomyrmex flavicornis
ATATATATATATATATATATATATATATATATATATATATATATATATATATATATGTATGCATATATATACGTGTTTGAAAATAAAATTTCAATTTTTTTCCCCATATAGGATGCTAGATTTGCATCATGTATATGAAGGACCCCGTATACTTCCCTAACTAATTTTAAAATATTACGAAAAAAACTCCTCCAGCCAGGAGTCGAACCTGGAATCTCCGGCTTTCCCGGTCGTCGCCTTCCCTGTTAAGCTACCGAGGCACTTGGAGTTTGTCTCGCAATATTCTAGCATCCTATAACGGCTCTTATAACCGAATTTTATTTTCATTTCTTAGTTTAAAGACTTCAGAGCCCGAAGAATCTTCTTCTTTATTAATAATTTCTATTTAAATTCAAAACTGACTTACTACGCAGGCGAAATGCTATATATTCGTAATGGTGAGCTTTTTGCTCGTATTGCGTATCTAACAGGCAGGAAGCAATTATTTGTTACATCAAAAACTACTCTGTGAGTCGTTCCTGGTGTAGCGATCAAACTGCTTTTGGCATTCACTTCTATCACGTTTCTTCTCTCGGACAACTGTTCGAAAAACTCTTCGCCGTTTAATTGAGCTGATAATTCCTGATTTTTGTTTCTGACTTCTTTCGATAAATTTGTGTTATCGATGACATTCATGTCGATATTTTCATTTAACGACGCAACTTCTGATGACCGCGCTTGAACTGTCTGTTGTTTCTGCGCACAATAAAGGTCAGATCTTGAGATCTTTCTGGCAATGTTTATGCAAAATGCGAAAGAACGATTGTTTTTAAAAATGTTTTGTGACTCACCGGATCAAAAGTTAGTTCTTCGCCGAACATTTTGTTACTTGCTGTATCTCCTGGAAATTTAACATCACCGTAGGAGCTTAGCAAAGATTTAGTTTCTAAAATAAAAGGATTATTTTTGTTTTTCGAAGCAGAAAAAAACTCGGCGGAAGAGATTAACGTATCTTTTTCAAACGAATCGTTCATTATTACATCATCGTCATTATTTCTCGAGTCCATGATTTCTACTGATCTCTCCGATATAAATTTTGCGACCTTGGTGCCGGAATTATTGGTTCTTTTGTTGTCAGCATTTTCTTCCTTAGTAAATTCTAAAATAAAGAGTAAAACAATGGTATAAATTATGTATTTCAACGCGCCAAGCTGTGCTTCGTAGTTTTGTTAAAAATAGATATCGCGAACAATAATAACGCTGGCACCGAGATATTTAAAGACCAAGTGTTAGTTTTGCAAATCCATCTTTCACAAACGTGTTCGTGAATTTTGTTCGTATGCGTTTGCTTTTTCAGCTAGCAGTGCCTTACACGACGCGAAAATATCAAACAAAGAAGACGCTTTAAATTTTGTCACCGTTTTTTTTTTATTGCGTCGATTAGCATGCGTCAGATTGCAATGAATGAGAAAGAGAGATAGCTTATAGCCGTCCAAAGGGCAACGAGAAAATTGCACAATCTTGGTATATCTGCGAGCTAGAGACTGACGCGTTGCCAGTTGCCAGACAATCTTCGTGTTGCGAAGTTTGGAGTCGCTCGATAATTTCGCGTTGACAATTAAATCGCGGTTTATTCGCGATGAGAAAGAGTGAGACGAACATTTCTTTTTTTTTTTTTTTGCCAAACAGCAGTTGGATTTTAATTAAACAGTGTCTTCTTCACGTGCGCAAATAACAATCGTGCTTGTGACTTTGATCGTGTCTTAAAAAAAGTGTAGGTGTTTAACAGGTTTTTTACGTGCAACTAAGATCGCAATAACCGAACATGTCTCGATATCCGGATACAGTAATTCAAATTTTATTTATTTTGTATTCTAATTTTTAATGTAATTAAAAACAAAAATATTTGTCAAGGAGGAATAACTTCCAGGTTCAGTGGTGAAATATTCAAATTGGAGAGCATAGATAGCGTTACTGAACGATTCGCAGGTTGTTAAATAATTAAAACTCTTATGTAGTTCACAAACGTTTCGACTTCTTTAAGTCATCTTCAGTGTGTATTCTTTAAATAAACAATCACATTTATTGAAACATAAATAAATAGTCAACATTAGAACATGTCATACGATGTTATCCAGTCAAACGTATCATCAAGACTTAAAATAAAGAAGTCGAAACGTTTGTGACTACATAAGAGTTTTAATTATTACGCATAACAATCTGCAAACCGTTCAGTAACACCTATCTATTCTCTCCAAAATTTAAAAAACAAAAAATTACTATAAAGTACAAGTATTTATTAAATGTAATGTATTTAATAAATTAAACATGAATTGAAACAATGATCAAATAAACATTGAAAATTATTAGTTATAAATGCACTTTTAAGTCGCCCGTTTGGAACATTTGCACATTTTCGTAATTTCATTAAAATAAATACACTTAATTTATAATTTCAGAAATTTAATGGTTTCAGTTCTCGGTAATTGAGTGTATCAACTTGTGATAAGACAAAAAGTGTTTAATTTTATGATACTTTTAAATCAGCAGATATTTTGCCGCTTTTCCTTAAACGTCTGGAACATTTACCTTACAACGCCATTTTCTGTCTTTCCTTGTCGCTTGGAATTACAAATGGCAATACTTTATGTGTGATTATTGTATGATTATCTATAATTGTCATTAGAGTTTACTCACCAGGCTCAATGTCGAGTTTTCTGTATTCGTGTTTTGTATTAATTTCCTCGTTTACTCCGAAGTAGGTAATCATGTCAAAGCTATATTTTGAATTTTCCATCCCTGTTAGCTTCGCGCACAATCTGCCCGGTGGAAGGTTGCGCGCGCCGACGACCACCCCTTTCGTAGTGTATATGTACGTCAACGATATCGGTATTTCTGACTCTCGCGTCGTCCCGTCTGTTAACATACAAATTAGAAGTGACAGCTGGTTTGGGAAACTTCAAACACATCTCGTTCAATTCGGATGCTACCTGGAATTAATTAACCGACAAAAAAATCGCGATTTACGGTGACGAAAAGACGGGTGGTTTTATTATACCTTTGCAAATTTTGCTGTGACCACGTACGTTAGAAAAGAAGATTGTACTTTCACAAAGTGTGTCGTGTATATTCGACTCTCAAATTTTACAAATGTGAGACTACCAGACTGGTAATGTGAAAAAAAAAAAAAAAAAAAAAAAAAAACTGCCCTTGGTACACGGAGGTTAGACAAGTGTAACGACACCTCACAGCAGCGTACAGTATATATAATTTGTTTTTCTATATGTTGTTTTTCGATGCGCTCGTTTAATAGAATAGTTAAATAGAAAAAAGCTCTCTCAGAGTGCAAAACTTTTGCGACTTCAAATTTGCACGCTGATTTATTTTTAACCGTGTTGCAATTATTCATTTATACGTGTTCTTCCGAAGCATGTGACTTCGAACGCGCTATTATCGATTTGACGTTGCGTTAGTTATTATTTACATCCGTGCTCTAATATTGTTTTGAATATTCAATTTGTCTCGGAAAACTGATCGAGATGTGCTATACCTACTGAGCTACATTATATCCCTCCGATGGAAATTACGTCCGTATGAAAAGAAGTCACGACTTACTTGCAGATACAGTAAGAGCAATGCGCGCAAGATTTCCAAAAGTTCTAATTACAATTCTTGTTACATTAGCATCTATGTTCAAATTAGTTTCGGTGTGTCCGCTCAGATTAGCTTCACTATGCACCAGTTTGGTCTGAAACTAAACCATTATTTTTTTTTTCAAATATATATGTTTTATAACTGCTATTACTTACTGAAAATTTCGGAGTAATATTCACAAAAGAGTTGCTCACATTTTCACGCTTTGTGTGTGTTTCTAAATTTGTATAATATTCATCTTCTTGGCTATATATACTCGGATTTTTTTTCACAATGTTACAATCCAAAATAAAGTAAATCTGGAAATAAATTTGATAAAAATGAATAAATATATAGAATGTATAGACCGACTCAGGTGAGTCTCGCGGCCCGAGTTGGAGATCTCGAGTTCGAATCCGCACCTTTGGATTTTTCCGAGCCGGTCTCTTTTTTTAAGTCGAATTTATCGATTAAAAAGCGAACTGAATCGGGTCTCCAATCAGCTTTTAATGTATTGTGAACTGGATATAGAAATGGAATGTAGAAAAATATTGTAACCCTGAAGGGAATCAATTACATTTCCTTTATTTTTTATATGGAGTTTATAAAAATATGTTTTAATGATACTTACTTTACAGTTGTCTAAATGTATTGAAAATTTGTCGGTAGATATGTTCAGTATCAAAGTTTTTGTTAGATTAGATGTATTTTTGATTGAACAGTTGTCTGTAACAATATAACAAAAAGAAGTAATATTATTTAACATGAAAAAATATATGTTTATACAAGTCACTGTTATAAAACGCTGTTTGATTTCTACGTTATCAATAATAGTTATATAATACCGTTCTTTGAATTTCACTTTTTTTACATGACGTGTACATACAACACATGTATTTGTTTACCATGTTGTTTAAAGAAAGGTTATCGTATGTAACATATAAGTCTCACTCGGTAAACACTCGTGGAACGATTAATTATGCGTCATTACAGCTATCTTAGAAAAATATATAGCAGTTAGAAAAAGTAGTTAGAAAAACAACGTGTTGTACAGAAATTCTATAAAAACGATCATTTGTGAAACTTACTTACGTCAATAATAAATACGTAAGCATCGTTCAATAACACAGTGATAACTTGAAAAAAGTTTGATACATTTTAAGAGATTAAAGTCAAGCTTTACCTTCTTGATCGACGAACGACGACAAAAATGTTGTATCTTGAAAATGATCGCTACTTTCCAGATGTTCCACGCAATATCTGAAAGAGAAAAACGAAAATTCGATTTAAACTGACTAATTTTTCTAAGGCTTCTATTATTTTAACATTGTTACCTCAAACATCTTCCGTGATCGGTCGTATTTTTCACTGATTGATCCTTCACAAGTGAGAAATCATAAGAGATTTTAGACTCTGGCGTGTGAAAATTCGTCGGAAAGTAAAAGGAATTTCCATCCAGTCTCGTTTCTTCATCGATCGACTCCGCTTGTCTAGTTTCCGTCTTGAATATCGCAGCGTCCGGTTGAGAAGTGTCATTAATCGATGTGAAAACTCTCGCGAATACACGCCCGGACGCATGTCTGCCTGAAATGCAAAACAGATAGCACGTCACAGAAAGCGAGAGCACAATTGCACGCGATCCCATTGCAGGATTTCGAACGAAAGACTTGACGTAAAAATGTTCGCCGTACTTATAAAGTTCGTTTGTGCAAGTTTACACAGCAATGCCGTGTTTTCAGTTACACTAACGATAACGCAAAAGTAAATCTAGGCGTCAACGTTGTTTCGCAAAGTGTCTCGTTATGAGTAACATTTAATACAGAATATCTGGACAAACTTGAGACAATGTATGTGTTTTACAATCGTAAAACTTTACCTTCAGATCAAATATTATAGGTCAGAAAAATATAATATACACTATATAATATTAAGGAGAAATTTCTGGAGCACCGAAAGTAATTTTAAACAATTTTTGACGCAATGCAAAGATATTGAAATAGAATTTGAAATAGGATATCTCTATTAATGTTTTAAATATTTGATTTTATATTGACTAGTTTTTATGCAAAAATTATCCGGTGCAAGCTAATTCTCCGCGAAGTGTGATATCATACACTCCATTGGTAATTCAAAGTTCGTCAGAATACTCATCTATTCACCCACACGCGAGAGTAATATTTGTCGGTTATCTCAGTCATTGATTCTTATGTTCGTCACATCCTGTTCAATATTGATAGTTCGTGAATAATCAGCTAAAGAATGTAATTATCTTTACAGTTTGAAACAAACTTTATATGTTCAATCGATTTTGTTCAATCGAATTACTGTCTTAAAACAACTAAAATATATTAAATATATAATAAAGATATATTTATTGAATATAAAATTCGGGAAATATGAAAGTTAATACGCGCTCATTATCTCTTCTCTTTACAGATGCCGAACTTGATAACTTCATAGGACAGCAACCAGTCAATACTCAGTCTCAAACTCCGTCTACGTTCGAGCAATTTTCAACAAATGCGCCTCCCCTGCCAAAAGAGAGCAAGGACGCAGCGAGTCAACCAACGAAACCGGGATATTTTACATCGATCCTCTCTTCCCTACCGAACTTGTCCCTGTCATCGACTAAACCCGATTCCGTGGGATTGCAAACAAATCAGGCGTTCGAGAACACTGGCGGAGCGTCACACGAATCTAATCCCTACGTACCTTCGCAAGGATACCACGACTCTCAGTCTGAAATACCAGGATTCTTAGCGATTAATCAGCAGGATTCTCAAAGCGCAGACTTGTCGGGATTTGCCGCTTTCGGTCTCCCTCGCCCTACGTCTGATCCTCCGCAGCCCGCAGCTCCGCCTCAAGTCTCCAGTACGCCTGTTTCCTATCGACTTGGTAATCAACGGCGCTTGAAGTACGCACCTCCGCCCGATCTAACGTCCAACAACGCGAAGTCATATCCGAATCCGCCGATTCAAACGTTCTTCCCTAATCAAAATGTGTCAGCTCCGCCACGAGTTATTTTGAATCCTTACATGACAGAAGGATTGCCGCAGGGCAACAACAACGTACAACAGCAAACCAGTTCCTTGCCCGAGCAAGTCTCAACATCTGAACAAGCATCGTTGAATAGTTCTCTTCATAATTCATTTCGATCGAGTCCGATTGCGACTACAACTGCGACCTACAATTCATCTGTATCGTCCACAAATCAAAATCCATTTTGCGAAAGTTCTTCCGTATCTGCGCCGCCGCAATTTGCTCCGTCGTCAAGACCGATACCCACGCAAGTATTGGAGCCTGCAACGCCACAAAACACACCGGCAAACTTTTCATTCCCTCAGTTTTATGCACCGCCGTCTAATTCGGATAAAGACGTAGCTGCATTAAAAATCTCTAATCAATTAAACTCACCGCCGGAATTTTCAAAAAATAACAATTTTGTGACAACTGTAGAATCTGCGAGTGAATTGAATCTATTAAAATCGAACGAAGAGAACAAGGCGACATTTACGCCGATATCCGCAGCCAAGATTACAGAAAAATTAGAACATTTACTTGCGAAACAGGAGGAAAACGCTTTCAATGCAGCAACCTCTTCGGAAGTTGAAATTACGTCTAACGTGACTGCCGAGATACAAACAAAATCTTCAGAATCGCAGAGCAACGCGTTACAAGCTAATAAATCTGTCGATAAATTATACGAGGCAAAGGCAAACGAGGTTCAAGGGAAGGATGTTCAGGCTGGAAGTGACACCTGGAGTGACGTGTCTCTTGGGCAAGAATCAACAACGCAATCAGTAATCTGTCCGGAAGTAAATACAGCTGATAGCAATCTAATTGTAACGGATATCCAAGAGACAAAGTCGAACGCGCCTCCGTCTCAGCAAAACTATTACCAAGACCTGCAACCAACACCTATACCAAGCTCCACTTTTTATGCAAGCAAGCCCGCAGTTCAAAAGTCGAGCTTAAACTACGTACCACCTGTTCAGCCACCGCAGCGGCAAAGCGCTTTTTACAATCCACCTGCGAAATTACCGGAGCAATCCGCAAATTTATTTTTCGAATCAGCAAAACAAGATCAGTTCCCGAACTTTTCTTCTCAAGAGAATACCGCAAACATTTCTCTTAACAAACCAGTAGTTGATGCAAAACATAATCTACAAAAAGTTGGAGAAAAGTCTGCATTCGGTTCTATTGCGACCACGAGTCACGTTCCGTATTGGAACGCCAATCAGTCTTCTCAACCGCAGATATTAAATACTATATCCAACCAACCGGCACATATAGCTTCTGGCCAGTCGGTATATACTACACCTAGCGAACCAGTATATACCGCGTCTAGCCAGCCGGTATATACTGCGTCCGACCAATCATCAGTGCCGCTGTTTTATAATCCTGCACAATTTACGAATGCACTTCCCAAACAAGCGAATTTCTCGCACACGTATGATCAGCAACATTCTGCTCAACAACAGTCGTATCAAAACACTGCCTCGTTTTACGGAAGTAGTGGATTGCAACAACCCTACGCGGTTCCCGAAGATAACACCGCATATTCGTCGCCTGTAACAATGGCGTCGTCAGTACCTGAACCAACAGGATCAGCCACACTCAGCCCCGTTCAAATGTCGGTTAACTCACCAACCAATCGCACCACACCGGACACAGTTCCACCAAGTTTTCAAAACTGGGTAAGAACAAACAGGAAGTAACCTCTTATTTGCATTTAAATTGCTTTTCCCTAAGTATAGCAATATTATAAGAATTAAAACTTAAAAAGACTACATTTTCTAAGATAATTCAAATCTGTTCTAGGCTTCAGGATCTTCCGACAAACGTATGCAATACAGACCGCTGTATCATCATTGGTTTTACCGCAAAGAAGTGGAGAATAAAATACTATGGTTTCCGTTCTCCATGCAAGATAGCTTGAAGTTAGAAGAGGTCCACAATTCCAGTGACATTACACCTGAAACTACGGTAGCCACTGATGGAGGTCGTTATGACGTTGATATTTTACGTCGTCAAAGAGCGCCCGTCTATTGGATCGGCGCAGCCACTGAAGTTAGGCGGTGTTCGTGGTTTTACAAAGGAGCAACGGAATCGAGATACCTTCCTTACAACGAGAGCACTGCTGCAAAACTTGAGGAGGAGTACAAGCAGGCATGCCTCACAAACAATTGGAATCGAAGAATCGATCTGAATAACGGAGAATATATTGTCTTCCATAGCGCGACAGTTCAGGCTCATTATCTGCAACCGACTTCTCCTGAATTGGCAGGTTCTTGGGGAAATAGTGCAGTGAGTAAAAAATGTTTTATATCGCGTGTAACAAATGGAAATGAAAATATTCACTAAACATTATTTTGTTATACAGCGTAATTATTCAATCTCATTACTACGTTGCTACGTTTTACACAATTATAATATCATTAAGCTTCTTATTATAATACCACTCTGTTATCAGCATTGTCAGTAAAATTCTTTTGTTCTGTCACTATTTTCGATATCTAATTTGCAGTAAAAATCATTGTAATATTCAAGATAAGTTTTTTTTTTAATTTATTAAAATATAATATTTTAATATATTATATATATATATATATATATATATATATATATATATATATATGTTACATAACATTGTTTGTTTTTATTTCGTTTTATAAAAGGTGTTTCTTCCGGTAAATTTTTACAGTCTAAAAAATGTATTTTAATGTTGCACGCATGGTTCTGTTTGAATGGTCCTAATTTCTACAGGGCTCAGAGGACAGTACATATTTACAGGGTGCTGCAACTAGACCGAGAGTTGTTAAGAGAGGAGTTGATGAATTCAATATAGACGAGGGCGAACCCGAAAAAGTAGATCATCTTCTATTTCTTGTTCATGGTATAGGTAGTGTTTGTGATCTAAAGTTCCGTACTGTAGAAGAAGTTGGTAAGTAGTATAAAAAAAAAAAAAAAAAAAAAAAAAAAAAAAAAAAAAAAAAAAAAAAAAAAAAAAAAAAAAAAAAAAAAAAAAAAAAAAAAAAAAAAACACGTGTAAATCTTTTGTGTTGCAGTTGACGAGTTTCGCAGTATATCACTTCAACTAGTGCAATCTCACTATCGTACCGCATGCGAGCAAGGCGTTGTAAATAGAATCGAAGTTTTGCCGATCTCCTGGCACACAACGCTTCATTCCGAAGACACGGGAATCGACAAGAAGTTGCAAGCCATTACGTTGGAAAGTATTCCGAAGTTGCGGCATTTTACCAACGACACCTTGCTAGATATACTTTTCTATACTAGTCCAATATATTGTCAGACTATTATGCAAACTGTCGGGAGTGAGATGAACAGATTGCACGCGTTGTTTAAAGAAAGAAATCCTAACTTTGATGGAGGAGTGTACTTGGGCGGTCATTCGTTAGGCAGTTTAATCATGTTTGATCTATTATGTCATCAAAAGCCTGATGTGGAAGAGGACCAAGATGAAAACCGAGATGAGGGTAGCGATAAAGCAAGCGTAAGTAAAAGAAAAATTAAAATTATGTGAATTTTTGATCAAAATACGTAAACAAAGTGTTAAGATCGCGATATTCGTAATCGGTATAAAACTAAAAAAAAAACAAAAAAAAACAAAAAAAAAACAAAAAAAACTGGCTATTGCAGGAAAATGACAATGCGGGATCTATTCAACCAATGCCTGCACCTGTTCTAAAAAGACGTCTTAGTAAGAAAATCAGCTACGTGATGGGCGCGGCTGGAACCGGCCAACCTTACATACATTACCCGCAACTTAATTTTCATCCACGTGCCTTCTTCGCTTTTGGCAGTCCGATTGGCATGTTCGTAACAGTACGAGGCATCGACACTCTCGGTGAAGACTTCACTTTACCGACCTGCCCGGCTTTCTTTAATATCTTCCATCCGTTTGATCCGGTAGCTTATAGAGTGGAATCCCTGATTAATCCTGAAGCTTCTAAGTTCCGGCCGATGTTAATACCACATCACAAAGGAAGGAAAAGAATGCACTTGGGTGAGTATACTGATGATATTGATACTTTTCTAATATCACATCACATAATACGACAGCAAATTTTTGCAAATAATATGTGCTGCGCGAATATTTACAATCGATTTCTATAGAATTGAAGGAAACGATGGCACGTGTCGGAGCAGATTTGAAGCAAAAGTTGATCGATTCCGTGAGACACACGTGGAATTCTTTCTATCAACTGGCTTTGTTTCACAAGCCAGACAATCAAGTGCTGGAACGCGAAATCGACAAAGTTGTTGAGGAGCAATTACAAAAACCACCGAACGTACCGGATCATCATAACGAAGACGCCGGTGCTGATTTAAAAATAGGACAACTCAACGGTGGACGAAGGATAGATTACGTTCTTCAAGAAGCACCGTTCGAATATATCAATGAATACATCTTCGCTCTCACGAGCCATATTTGCTACTGGTAAATATCCATTACGTGATAATAATGTGTGCTGAGTTTCTGAATTAATTTTCATTGTGTGACTCATTTTAGGGAATCCGAAGATACTATGCTGTTGATATTGAAAGAAATATACGGATCTAGAGGCATTCAAACTGATGCGCAACTTCCTCAACAGACAATGTCAATTGAGAGAATATCTCCTTCACCATCTTCGAATTTATTAGGCACCTTATCACCCATTAGAAATAACGCGAGTACATCGTCACACGCGTGGACAGATCCTACAGTGCCTACGTTCAACAAACCCATCGGTCCACCACCCACAACCGGTTTTATACCGAAATCGTGATCGACGGAATATCTTCCCTACGTGCCACGAAAAAAACCGCGTTGAAATAAAAATTGCTTATATTTGCTGGTATATGTAAAATAAACAAGTAATTGTGAACACCGCACTTAATATTGATATTTGCAAAAAGAACACACTTAACAAAACGCATTAAATAAAATTTTTATATTTTAATGTTCTTTTGCTTATTTGTGAATTTTATCACAAAATATATATTATTTAGTGATTTAACGATGACGAAGCTAAAGTATTGCAATATTACTTAATATAAAAACTTAGGCCTACGTAATCTTCTTTGCAAAAAACTTTAATTTGTACAAAATCAATTATAAAATGTAAATAACAAAAGTTGTAAAAATTTTATTCATGTCTTTAAACGGTTGGTAATTCCTTGTTGCACTTCGTGTTTATATTTGTAAAAAAAAAAAAAAAAAAAAAAAGTGTGTAATTACGGTTGTATGATTGAAGATATGGAATGTTTTAGGAGAAAAAACTACATAAAAATATCAGTATGTACAAGATACGAGCAAATAAAAAATGTGAACATAAAATTTGTGCAATCAAATGAAAGAAAGTGATGTGTGTGTGTATATACAGAGACTACATAAACTTTTTGTAAATCGCTTTCACGAGTTATGACAAGTGACTTTGAGTCTCATGTACGCGCGTATTTTAATAATAAATTACTGTATTCTTTTACATTTCCGTAGGAGTTGTTATTATTCCCTTATAAAATTTGATTATTAGGATCGATCTCTGATTCTCAGATAATTTATGCGGAGACGCAACAATAAACAATGACTTTTTTCCGATTTTTTTCGAAATGCAATTGCGAACTATCGAGACGTTTCACTTGTCGAGAGATTTTCTTTTAAATGACTTTTTAGTAGAATTGTGAGTGTGAAGGGGAAAAACGCTATAATCGATAAAGATTAAACGAACTTCGAGAGTGTGATTAGTCGTATATTTATTACACAAATTATTAGTAATATCAGCGGGATTAATTTTAGCCGCACGCCGCGAATGTAACGGCACGTGACAAAATCATGGAAAACTGTAACAGTAATCTCGGCATCATGCGGTGCCGAGCGGTGGCGATATGTTCCTTAAAATGGTGTTACATGTCCAATTGGATCAGCGAATGGCGTCACCTTATCGCGCGAGCAGCTTTAGCTGGGCTTAGAAAAAAAAAGAAAAAAAAAAAAAAAAAAAAAAAAAAATTAATTGCGGTGCAAGCCCACCAGGTTCTGCTTTGCATTTTGCGTGCAGACCCTCGTAAAACTACATGCCTGTCAGCCCCGGCGAATTTCAAGATGATTTATCGTCCTTGCGAAACTAAGTTTTTCGCGGTACTTCGTGGCTTCTCGGCAGCTCCGAAAAGCACGGACGACGCTTTCGACATGCAACTGTGGTTGCTGTGGACACAATCCCGTAAAGTTGACGTTCGCTGATCGACTGCTATTTTATATCCTCACCATCTAGCCGGGACTGACTTTGAAATATGTTTCCCCCAAATCTTTCGACGTCGAGATTTTCGGTCGACACGTTTCACGGTGACCCGCATATGCTATAATTGCGGGGAAATTAAGTGCCGGCTTTTACGTGACGGCGTTTAATATGTACGGCCCAAACCCTTATATGTCACGCGAATAATCATGCACACGGAAAGTCACGTTGTACATCAATCTTTTCGTGATTTCGTCAAATTGTAACAAGAATGGAAAAACGTCCAAGCAAAAAGCGTCTATATTTCCCTTTTACACACTAATTAATCTTGTCTAAATATTATCTCATTACTGTGTTATGTTTTTAACAATATTTCGTGCTGTGTGCGCGCACGTACTCAAAACTTTCTGTAAAATTGACTATGTCGTATATAAATACGACTATTTTAGAAGTTACGCCTTTCCACAGTTCCTACACACACACACGAAGCTGACTAACAATTCGATATATTTCGGTTTCTGTGTATGATGCGCAGCCCCGCACGATTCCCTTTTCAATTTGCAAGTACTCGTACATCGCGAGACAGACGTTTATGCTCAACCTGGTGGTAACATAAAGTAGGGATAAGGGCAAGATTTTACAACGGGGAGGGAGGGACCCCTGGCAGTACACAAGAGTGATTTACACTTTGGAAAAACTCCACGACATTTACGATAGCTCACGAATTATTTATAGCGTCTGGCCATGACAGGATGAATTCACGAGATGTATTTTTCTTTTCGTTTTCCCGAGGAAAGATCTCTCGTCCACGGGATCGTGACGGAGTTGTTATAGTTGACATTTTCATTAAAACACACACACGCACACAGAATCACTCTTATATTTGTTAGCACACACCAAACGTATGATAAAGTTTTGCGTTGCAAAACAGAGATCGAAAATTTGTTCATAAAAAATAATAATAAATATAACAGGACTTTTTTTTCTCTTTTTTTTAAATATAATTAAGATTGCGATTTCTTTGCAATCAAAACGCACGTGATATATATATTTTATATATTTTATTTTTGTCTGTGGGGAGATTTTATTTTGTTCTTTATAATATCGCTCGACATATCAAGCTTCTATTTCTAAGTAATTAAATGACACAGCGTTACGATCATCCGGTCTTAGTTTACGCACGTCTTTATTGCGATGTGTTTTATATCATAATATGCATAACGAGTTACTGGCAACTTTATGCGCGACTCCGATGACATTTATTACTGCTCTATTCCCCGCTCCGTTCACGTAACGGTTGCCGGTATTATCGTATTATTTCCTTCCCCCTCTTGAGGCACTCTTCATTGTTCTTCCATTACGGAAATCGAGCTCTACGAGTTCGGAATTTATTTTGCGCGTAGTGTCGCCGCTCTGCGTTCCTCATGCGTTTCGAAAATTTAGATATTTTTTCGTCTATTTCCGCTCTTATTCGCCCCGTCAGAAATATATAGTTTCTGGCACGTGTCCACATCCCTCGCTGTACTTCAAATCCCGTTTGCGTCCGAGACTGATTTTTTCCTCTCGTTAGTTTCTTGCGTTAATTCCCGAAGACCAGACGAACTTGTTAGGTCATCCGAAGTGTACAGACAGCAATATCGTATGATATTAATATCGACGCGTCTCAAGTTCGTATTACGAAATCTCGCGTAACACGACGAGCGCGCGCGAAGCTGCTAAATATCGAGATTTGTTACACATCGGTTTTTAATTTCCCGTAAGCCTCTCGCACTCATTTCTCTCTCTCTCTCTTCTCTTTCTCCGGCTTGTTATATATTATTTTTCTTCTCATACTGAGAGAGCGTTGCATGCACCACGAGATATACGCTTGCACGATGTGGTTTCGTGCGAACACTTGTTCATCAACCACCTTCGTGTATACGTCACACAAAGTTCTTTTTTTCTCATCGTCACTTTTCTCTCATTTCTTACGGTGCTCCTTTTTCCCCGTCTTCCCGTCATTAAGTAGCGAGTACACAAACGATACGCCTATCTCGCGGAAGATATAGAGATATTATTTTTTTTCTGCAGCTCTAACGTAAAATAATGACAATCTTTGCGGTAAATTAGCCAAGGAGTTTTTTCTCAATGATTCTTTTTCAAATTAAATTCACCGAAATAGATTTTCGCGAATTAAAGAGAAATTTAATTCGAATTATGTCAAGCATATAAATTAATTTTTAGTTAAACAATGAAGTTGTCTTGAGGGATGATCTCCGGTTCGAATTGGTAAATCCAAAAGTACGTTGAGTAAAACGGCTAATGCGGACTAGTGCAGGATGATTTGCAGTAATTAGTAATGAATTACTGCAATGAATTAGTAATTCATTACTAATTACTGCAAATCATCTTGCACTGGTTCGCATTAGTCGTTTTGCTCGACGTACTTTTGGATTTACCAATTTGAATCGAAGATCATCCTTCAAGACAACTTTATTGTTTAACTAAAAATTAATTTATATGCTTGACATAATTTGAATTAAATTTCTCTTTAATTCAAAAATCTATTTCGGCTTTAGTGAATTTACTTTGAAAAAAAAACATTGAGAAAAAACTCCTTGATTAATTCACCATAACGATTGTCATTACACTAAGAGAAAAAAAATAGTTGCAGTTACCACAATTTTAATATAATTTATAGTTATTTATTTTTTATAGTTATTTATTTTTTTAAGATGCCAACTATTTTTTATACTTATTTTAACAATGCAACTTATAGTTGATTTAATAATATATTATTGTTGCCATAGCTTTAACATGCATTCATACAACCATATGCATGGTTTTATACATAACCTGTGATTTATGTATAGTAAGTTAGTACTATAAATATGATAATAATGACCATAATCGAAAGATAAAAACACCATTTGCCATAATAAGAAGTCGTACTTATATAATAGTAAGATTAAACTTTTTATATATAACTTAAATAAATTTCACTAATTAAATGTAGTTACCCAGACTATTAATGTAGTCTGGGTAAAAATGTATGTCTTAAGTTACTTTCTATACTTATTTTTTAATTATTATTACCAGTAAATAGTAAAGTTGATGTCAACAGTATGTCACATTTACATAATTGTGATTGTAATTATTACTCAAAAATGTGTATTTTATTTACTATCTGTTACTTGACATTTGATTATGTTACTATTTTAAATTATTATACTTTATAGTAAAATTGTTAAATACTTATCAAGACCATGCATATAAGGTTATTTTTACTGATAGTACAGCGATATTAACGATAAAAATAAGAATTCCAACTATAATTATTTTACTATGCAATTATAGTCGCAAATATCAAACACTTTTCTCTCAGTGTATTTTACGTAAAGCTATAAAAAAAAAATAATATCTCTATATCTTCCGCGATTTGCATTAGCCGTTTTACTGAACGTACTTTTAATTTTTAGTTTTTATAGAAAATGTCATAAATATATACTTTGTATAACAAATATTTCGGATGTTCATCGCTTGAATTTTCATTAGCCGGACTTATTAAAGAATTGATCCAATAATTCGTACGCGACTAAAATTGACGGTGTGTGCACGCGGTGTTAACGCATAGGTAAAATGATGAACGACAGAAGAGATCGTTCATCATTTCTCACAGTGCCGCGAGATTCAGAGAGAGAGAGAGAGAGAGAGAACATGGGAAGAACGTCACGAGGAAGAATATCTCTCAACTATTTTCGTCTGTGTGGCAAAAATGCAAAGTTACTCTCGATACAATTGATCGTTGCGCAACGTGAGTTTCCTTATACAGCATAACTGTGCAACACAGCGCGATATGAAAATTTTTCTTAATACCGGATGGAAACTTTTAAGAATTCCACATTTATCAAAATTCCACAATGGAATTTCAGCAAACTTGAATAGAAAAATGTTTGGGCAAAACTGATTGCGGATTAGAAAACCGACGGTAAAGTATAATCGAGAGATGATGAGATGGTTCGCAATATTTATCCTGATAGGAAAACATTTATGAAATTATGTGACGAATTCTTGCACTAAAATTGTGATGTGCAATTATATGGACATTTATTTTAAGAAATAGATGTAAAAACATTAATCTTTTATAAAATAGTCTATACCTGTCCGGTAAACACGACACATCGATGTACCGTACACACATTTAAATTTATATTAATTTTGAAGTGTTGATCTTAATGT
>QVNW01004424.1:2329-13099 GCA_014825475.1 Pseudomyrmex flavicornis
TTTTTTTTTTTTTTTTTTTTTTTGCGCACGAGAGAGAATTGGTGGAGAATTCGTGCGACATCGTGATTGATCGCGGGTCGGGTTAATAGGCTGTCGTGTACAATCGAGTTTGGGCTTTTTACAATCGTGCCGAATCGGACCTATTTACCAGGTAACCCGGTTTCCGCGAGCGCGAAAACGGAATATCGTCCCATCATCGATTTACTTTTGCGCGGCGCCGAAAAAAAGACCGACGAGTCGCCGCGTATCATTTCTCATTCATCTCGATGCGTGCGTATCTACGCACGCATGTTGTCTCGGAAAAATCTCTGTTGAATCGCTGGACAGTCTCCTTTCAGAGAGACTCCTTCGACGGGGGGGAGCCGGCGACGAGAGAGGAGAGACAGACGATTAGCGTGCAGCCTTCTCGGCTTAGTTTCGCAGTTGCGGTCGCTCACAGAACCGAGGATTCGGAGCAAAAGCCAGCAGCGGTGTCGCTCAACGGAATCGCCGCGACGACGACGACGCTGTCGCCACCACCGCCGCCGCCAATGCCGCCGCCGTTGCCGATCTCCGCGGCATTAATTATCGCGCAGAACGCCGAAGAGGAGACGCTGATGCCGAAGGCGCCGCTGACCGACCGCGAGAAGAGATGCCTGGCGGTGCCGATCGGCGATCTGCACGACAAGAAGCGAAAGCTGCTGCGAACACGGAGCACGCCGAGCCGGCCGATGTAAGATCGAGTTTCCGCAAAATCCAAGTCGTCTACCAAAAAAACGCGATTAGAGAAAGCTATAAACGATATATCGGTTAGGTGGACGATGATAGATTCGTGTGTACGATCGAGTCTGGTATCTTCGTGATTTAATTTAGATGCAAAGGGAGGAGGGGAGAGGAAAAAAGTTCAATTGGCCGACGATTTATGATATCGACGTGGAAAAAATAAAAGTAGAACGATGATAAAAAGAGAGGGAGAGAATGGGAGGGAGAGAGGGAATTGGTAACACAGACTGGTACGAATAGCCGCAGATCTCGCGGATCATGGTACGTCCTTCGATTGGGCGCCTCTTCGATCTCTCATCACGTTCGATGTGTTCCTACGTGATGCTCTCTCGCAACAATCCTAGAAGCGATTTTCCGCTTCTTTATTTTTTGGCGCGTTTCAGAATATCGACATCTCGAACCGATTCGCGAGACGCAACAGTAAGAGAACACGCGCAACGATAATTAGTAATAAAATTTATATATTTTGCAATATTTTTCCTTTAAACTTACGGCGTGCGTTTTATTGTCCGACGCTCACAGAACCGAGACGCCGATCGCCAACGGAACGTCCACGGAAACCAAGGAGCCGAGGCATCTCACGCATCTCACGCTGTCGCGAATCGATCTCGTCGTCGTTCCGGCTCCGCCGACGAACGAAGCTCCGCTTCCGAAGGTAGAAGAGTCCGCGCGCTGCATCAGACAAAATTTGGATCAGCAAGTTAATACGACGACAAAGCGACACATAGTACGCGTTGCTTCATGTCGCGTTCGGTGTGTGTTACAGGTCGAGCAGTTTGCGAAGGAGACACCGCCGTCGAAGGAGGTGACGCCGCGAGGCGAGGCGATGCCGTCGGAGCCGCACTTCCAAACGACCAAGGAAAAGGAGTGCTGGCATCTCTACAGGAGAATGTGCGACAAGGGCGTGTGCGTGTCCTTTGACACTGTACTGAGGTAATAAAAATTGGAAATTAAAATCTCATTGAATTTTTATCGTATGGAAGCGAATCGATGTTTGTCGCGAATTGAACGCAAACCGTAAATTTGTTTGGGAATTGCAAAACTACGGCCATTTTTTTCCACCGGTAAATGTGAAAAGTTTCCTTCAAGTCCTTGGTATCTGATTGAAACCTTCGCACACACGCATGACGATGAGCGAGTGACCAAAACAAGTTGTTGCTTCCAGAGGCATGTTAACACCGACCGAGTACCGATTGCGACAGAAGGAACTCTCGCAGGATTTGCCATAGGCCGCGCAAAGAGCGTAGACGAGAATTGTTTTGTTACACTGTGTGTGTGTGTGTGTGTGTGTGTTTTGTTATCGCAAATCAGTTTGCAACAAACTGATTGACTAACTTTCTTGTTCTAGAGCTGATTATTGAAAAATATAATAGCGAGATATAAATATTATATTATAATATATATAATATATCTACATAACTTTATGTGTATAAATAACAAGTTATTGTTATTATATACATCCCCTGGGAAAAAAGTCTCTCATGTACAAACAAATTCTATGTCTAGAAAATTCGATATCTATAATTATTCGTACAATTACATGGAATCATGAGAGCGTCTCAATTTCACACACACATATAGATTGTACACCAGATCATCACATTTGTCCACATGTGAAGAACTTTCCCCCCCCCCTCCCCCGAGTACACATGTACCAAATGTAATTGTTACTGTTGTTTGTGATTAAGATATTGTGCATGTAAATTGAACATGAAATAAACAACGAGCTATTAAATTGTTACGTTACTAAATGAAAAACAAACACACGCCACATAAATTAATTAATCAATTTGGATCAATCGTTTTTTTTTTTTTTTAGTAAGAATAACAATAATAATTAATAATTCTTAATAAGAATTCTTACGTCTCTCTCATCCGGTTGTGCAAACTTCTCTTTTGTTCCTTGAATAAAATCTCTTCGCGCGACTCCCAATTTTCAAGAAACCTGAACGCAACTACTTGCTACCAGATGGCGTCTGCTGTTTCCGTTACTTTCAACTTGACGTTCGCGAGGAGGAGGTTACACTCTTGCGCGCAATTGCGTGTTTTACGCGCGAAATCGCACGTTTACGTCACACGTGCGAGTATTCTTTTCCAACAAAATTAAAGTTGAGCACTGAAAGAAAAAATAAAAAATAAAAAGATATGCGTCACATTAGATCTTCGTATCGGTTGTATTAAATTTGTGCGTGCTACGCGGGACAATGAAAAGTGTGACTTTGAACAAAAAAGATTTTGAGATGTTCATCTTCTTTGATGTTTCTCAAACGTTACATTAGAACAATCATTTTCTTTACTTACGACCCGGCCGGTAGACACAATCTTTTCCGTCCTTTCTTCTCTTAATTATTAACCTCTGTACAACAAAAACCTTTGACCCTTTGATCCATGACCTCGTTTGCAACAGGAAACCACACGTTTCAGCGGCTCAGATGTCGCCTTGACCGTCAAACACGTTGACCAATTGATTCTAAAAGTAAGAGCCAATCACGTTCGATTGTCACAAAGCGGCAGAACAAGCGACAACTTGTCCAACTTGAGCGATCGCATTGGTCGATCGATCGAACTGACCGACTGAGCGATTGGTCGATTTTCCACAACTCGTTGTTGTGGATCTGGCTTTTGGCAGTGCAACCAACCGCGTAAAAGAAACGCGACGAAGTACGAAGATCGACGTTTATTGACAGCTGGACCCCAGCCTTGTAGAATAGAACGTCACGCTTTATCACGTGTCAGCTCAGAGAGCGAAATGACATTCTCACCTGCTGCTCTCCTGTCATGACAACGGATGCGAGCAAGGATGTCAAGGAAGCACGGGAACAAGAATGCCGATTACAAGGCGCGGCTCGAATACAAATTGTATTTGGTGCGTCTGTTTCGCAAATTGAAAGTACATGTGTCGATTAAAAAAAAAAATCAATTTTCTATAATTATCTTAATATCTTAACTGACGTTGAGTTGTGATGATAAAACAAAATTGCTTGTATGTAACAGAGAACGATAAAATGTTCGATAGATATATAGACATTAAAGTCGAGCGACCTGAGGTTAGGTTCGATTTATTTTCCTCGGTGATGAGTAATTAGCGCGTATTTAAAACTCTGTAGGATTTTTTTTTTTTCAATATTTAATGTTTCATCGTGTGTCTCTGTATGTCGATCATTTATTTTGCACGTTTCACAGGCTCGAGAGAATCCTGAACCGGTGTTCGACGTGTCGGAGTGTGCCTTGAAGCATGTGCCATCGGGTATTTACTCACTCTGCAAAGTGTTCCGAAAGAAGAGCCTGCTGATGTACGACAACAAGCTGAGCTCGCTCTCTGGCGGAGGTGCCTTAAGTGACTTGTCACTTCTGACTGTCCTAGACATTCACGGAAACGAGTTTACCACGTTACCCTCTGACATTATGTATCTCTCTTCCCTTAAGGTATATTTGCCAGCCAGACCAGCTCAAAAAGTTGGCTTATTTTTTCTCTTTTTTTTTTTTTTTTTTTTTTTTTTTTTTTTTATGCCCGCGCACACCCCGATCCCCGGGGGAGGACCGGGATAGTGTGGGACTTGAACCCACTAAAACCCCAAGGTGGTCTTCCCGCACTTTGTGGGAGGGCCCTGGAAAGCCTTGATGGCTATAATTTCTTGGAGCCTCTCCGGTGCTCAAGTAGCAGTCTGCCACTTTACTCCTGTTTGTGGAAGGAAATGGGACCACACCATTTCCTCTCCCTGGAGCTACGTGCAATGACGGAGGAAGGCCCCCCGCCTTCACCCGTCTGCAGCCCCGCCGTGACTTATTTTTTCTCTAAAGTTCTCGCAGAATTCTAAAACTTGTCAAAAAGATTTGTTCTCTTTCTTTTTTTTTTACAGGAACTCTATTTGCAAAACAACAGTATCCGCAAACTGCCCAACGAGATAATTCACTTGAACAAGTTGACAATTCTGAATGTCTCGAGGAACAACTTGAAACAGCTGCCCGAAAACGTCGGACAGCTGCAACAGCTCAACGTTTTCGACATCAGCCACAACAAGTCGCTGCAGAAGCTGCCCAAGTCCCTGGGTTACGCTCAGCAATTAACGGATCTGAATATCGACGGACTGAATCTGTTGTATCCGCCTCGAGACATACTGGACGGCGGCGCGATAGTCATCATTGCGTTTTTAGCGAACGAGAGCGGTATCGAATACTCGCCGGAGAGTTCACTGTCGGAGACCGACATTTCGAGAGAAATAAGCTCGGATGACATGCAGTCGGTGTACCACAATAAGAGTAATGACGTGCAGGTACTTTGATGCAATTTATATAGACGCATCTTATTAGCTTCGTTTATCTGGTGGCTAGGTGTATATTCGTGAAAATAAACGTGTCTGAAAGATATAATAAATTATTTATTACATATTTTACATCAATGTTTATTCCAGGAAGATAGTTTTTCATTATTTCGACTATTTTGTGTAACGTACGATACAAGAATTTTGTTGATCGCAACCTGCTGTCCTTGTTTTAAATGCTTTTTAATTACACTAAACATTTGATTAATTGAATCGCACACTCTCGTGTGATTTCGAGAATAATTTCATGCATAAATGTGCTTTTTTTTCTGCATATTCAAACATTTTCTGTTTTTTTTTCTCTCTTCTAGGCAGCGTTACAGAAGCTAGACAAAATGAAGGCATGTTGGACGCTCCTTTGAGTTTTGTATGCTTGTGTGTCACGTTAATTCTTTTGTTATTACTAATAAGTTAAAAAAAAAAAATGTTTTCAGTACAATAGTAATTAATGAAAGTTGAGAATTGAACTGATGAGAGATTTATATACCGATCACTAAAACAACTGAACAAGAAAGTTGCCTTGATTTACGTTGCATGAAACTTGTTTTCATTACATTTTTAGTTGCATTGCTCTAAAATTAGAGGTATCTATTAGCACACTTGTGTTTTTATCAATATTATCACACGATATTTTACGGAAATAAACATCTTTTTTTTTAAATCAATAACTGATTTGTCACACGCTACGCGAAATATGATAACAAATGGTTCTTCCATCCAGGAACATCGACAGAACGCCTTGCTGGAAGTGGAGAAAACCATAAAACAGCAACAGGAGTACGAAATTGAAGTTCAGACCATGCTCAAAGCTCACAGAAAGAAGGTGATCAACTTGTTGTTACTAATTGAATTTTCTTAGCTTTCAATTGAGTGTGACAAAAGTCTTATCTTCCTCAGCTTTTGGAAGATCTGGCGTTACAGCAGATGCAGTTGGAGCAAGAAGTTGAAAAGGTACAGCAGGAGAGAGATATCAACAGAGAGCGTTTGCTCTCGTACATTTATAACGGTATCTCCTTTTTAGATGAATAAAGAAATTTTATTAACTTTTTTATTTACTAAATACTACTACTTTTGTTATTATATTAACAAAAACTGCATATATATAATACGTGGTTACATTTTCTTAGCCGAGAAGGAGGCTGATAATGTGATAAAAGAGTTTCTGAGAAACAGCGAGGAAGAAAGACAGACTCAGGCCGAACTGGTGAAACGGGAGAAGCAGGAAGAAATGCGACTGCTAAGTTCTTGCCACTCGGAACAGTTTCTGCTGCGTACCAAAGACACTCTTCGTGAGTACCTTCGAGCGTTGCGAAATTAAGGCTTTTTTATTTTTTTTTTCATTTTACAAATAAATATAAATTTTTCTCGCAGTTGCGATGGAGAAGTTGCTCGAAGAGGAAATGTGCAAAGCGAGAAAATTGGAGGAGCACACCAAATACAGAGATTACACCACGCAATCGCTGCTCACACTGTCAGTAAACAAATTTTTCAAACTCGTTTCCTTTCGAGTTTCAATAAAATTTTTTAACTGAACAAGACAAGGATGATATGATATTTCAGAGAGGTGAGGAACAACGATCATTTGGCGCAAATAGTGCACGACCAGGAGAAAAACAGGCAGGATCTCGTCGACAGACTGCGACAGGACGAGGTTCTGCAGAAAGCGGCGGTCGCCGCGTTGCTCGAACGCAGCGATGCGCGTTCTTGGAGCATCATTCACCAAGTGAATCTGGTGCAGTCGCAATTGGCCGCGCTCACGAACATCGAGCTCGAGAGGAGAAAACTTGAGATCAATCAACAGCTCGTAAGTGTGACAGATCATCAGTCAATGAAAACCGAAGAGACGAGAGAAAAAATGTATTTTCTTTTTCCAGAATGAGATTGCTGATAGACGCGTGACTCTAACAGCGATTCTGATCGACCTGTTAGAACAGCAGAAGACCAGAAGAGACCAATTGTTGGAGACAATCAACACGATAGAGCAACAGCGATGTGTCTCCGTAATTATGTCTTTTTTTTTCCTAAGATTGAAATTTAATTTTTTCTCAGCTTCTCTTTTATTGATGTATTTTTAATTTGTAATTAATTTTGTGTAAAACAGAACGTACGACGAGGCAGTTTGTTTTGGCTGATGCAATATCAGTCTCTCATGGAAGCACGACCGCAGGGAATGCTGGAGATGCTAGAACCCACGTTAGTTCGGCACGTGGCGATAGCAGGTGCTCTGCATTGTCTACCGTTTCTAGTCACGTTGCCGTCTCTGCTACCGGATGTCACCGACGAACAATTACAAGACGTACGTAACTGTAATTGCTCTTGTCTCAAGTGCAATTATACACAAAGGCTGCGATATTCACACCGGAATCCGTCTTTCATTCTGTAGATCGGCATAAATTGCGAGAAAGATCGTGCCGCGATCAAGCTGGCGGTTGAAAATTATCTGGCAGAGGTGAAGATGAGCGAAGCCAGATCGCCTGTAATGCCTTCCGCGCCACCCGACGAGGCGTCGTCTAGCAATCAAGACTTTAGCTGTATTCAAAGTATCGAAATGATCGAGTGCGTAATCTGTCTCGACTTGCAGGTGAGTGCACAATTTTTCTTTCCTTCGATGCTTCACGAATTCCCGTCGTTATCTTGCGAATCTCTGCTTGCAGTGTGAGATAATTTTCCTACCTTGCGGACACCTCTGTTGTTGTTCCTCTTGTGCCGATAAAGTTACCGCAGGGTGTCCGATGTGCAGGAGTTCGATAGATCGCAAAGTGCGAGTTCTGCAGCCTTGAAACTTCACGTTTTAGTTTTCGGCTTTTCGCAAATTTACGTTTTTCGATTTCACGCTCATAAAAAAAAAAAGAAACCGAATCTATTCCTCTTCGTCTGTGATCACACACGCGCGTGAATGAACTGTTTCCACAATAGTGGAAGGTATAACGCGCACAAGACAGTTATATTTGCCACTGTGTGACGGCAGCATAAAGCTCGCGAATCATCGATTCCACGTAAAAAAAAGTATATCCAGTACACACACACATACACACAGTAACTCACAAAATTGCTCAATTGTTTTGAAAAAAATATTATTTAACATATTTCACATATTTGGTATAAAAATACAAACGCGTGTAAATTTCGAAAGAAACATATTTGGAAACTCCGAGTGTTTAAAGAGCGTTCGAGAATATTTCAGAAACTTATTTGTATTTTTATCGACAATATATGTACGAGCTGGTTACAAATTCTGGTTTTGTTATTTTTTCCTATCTTTTGTCCTCCACATTACAAAAGCACGTAAGTGACACATTTGATCAATTTCGTGAGTGACTTGTTTCTCGCCACTGGATCTTACAAACTGCCAGATTCTTCGAGCAGTTCAACAAACAATATATGTTGTCGTTTTTTTTTCCCGCAAGAGTAGTTGAAGCGCAACGCATTCCGCGTATGTGCACGTCGACTGACGTTATTTAACGTGATGATAGAAATGCTAGCGATACAAATTTTGTCCATCCATCCGGAGAGAAATATTTAGCTTGATCAAGAAACATTTCACTTCTTTCTTCTCGTTGTGATGTGATGGCTGAAGTAAGAAAAACACCAAACTTTTTAATCGATCTAATGTATTAAGAGACACACAGTCTTACTAGTGAATTTATACGCTTTATTACAGTGCTAAAAATCTTTGTCACGATATATATATTGCATACAGTGATTTTAAAAAGTGTGAACAGCTGAATCGGAATGTCGAGAAAGATCACAATCGCGATTTTAGCAGGTAAAAACTTGTGTAAACTCTATAAATCGCACATACAGTGATATGAGAGAGAGAAAATACTTGATTTTATAAAAGTTTAACTATATACACTTGAGAGAAACTTTCAAAATTAAGAAACCATCAAGTGTAAAATGAGAGTTTACGTGTAAAAAGTCCGAGAGTGGACGCATTTTGCATTTATATAATATTTGACATGCAACACAAATATCTGCACTCCTTATATTAATCACTCTCGCAAACATATCCGCACAGAATATAACACTTTGACTAAGAGAATATAAACAAAAAACAAAACGTTGTGTAAACTTTTATACAAAATTAATTTGTACACCAACTCTTTGATAAACGCAATTGTGTGAGAAGTCATCATCGTCAAATTGATAAAATTGGAATTTTAAGTGAGAAAGAAGAAAACAGTAGCGCGTTGCTACTTCTCTGATCATGTGAGAAGAAACAACAATCTCAGAGTTGAATAAATTTTGATTGCAGATTGAGAATTTTCTCTTCACGGTTTTTAACCAGACACATAATTAGTTTGTAAGAATAATTGCAAACGTTTTAAAAGAAAACCATATCTTACAAAACACATGATAAAAGTACCGAGAAAACATGCGAATACATACGTGTACAATTCAATATTGTCTATTAAAGCTAAGTATTACAGTGAAATAAATATCTATCAGTTTTGTTTCTAATGTCTGTCGGTGCATTTCTCCAGGAAACACTGTTTTTCTTTTCTCTTACAACTGTACAACAACATCCCATATTTAAAATAGACTATATGTATGTGTACGTTCTTATTTACAGAGAAAGATCTATATGAAAAAAAAAAAATATATATATATTTAATTATCCGCATTTTCCCTTCCCGTTTCCTCTTCGACGATCACCACGTCATCCTCATCCTTCTTTTGTTGTTTCTTCTTGGTTGTCGCGTCTTTTTTCTCTTTCTGAACCTTTCTGAAGTTCTCCAGAGATTCTTGCAGCGGATCAACGAACTGATCGAATTCAATGTCTGCCATCGCTTGAATCACATCCGGTCCGGTGATGGTCTTGCGATTGGCTTTCTTTGCCACTGAATTCGAGGTCGATGTGAGATAGAGTATAAAGATAGAGGCGGCTTTCGCTACCGCTATTCTGGCGTCTTTTCCGACTGTCACTCCGTCCGGCAGAGCTTCTTTGATGATTCTGGTTACAACCGCATTGGGCAGATTCAGATCTTCCAGTCGTTCGGCCATCTGATCGACAAGAGGTTTGTCTCATGAATCTCACGAAGTTGAAATGATCAGTATAAATAAAATAAATATACGTTTATATAAGTTTTACACACACACACATACGCTCTTTATATCATACACAAACAAAAACAAAGTAAAATAAAAATAAGAGAGAGAAGACAAAAGACTATAAAAATTCTAATCTAATCTAATTTACATGTAACATAAATATTATAATAACAAATATTACCTTGTAATTTTAAAAAACTCGCGATTACTCGTTGCTCAAGTTGAGGTTAGATTTTTTCCCGCCAGCAAGATCGACGAGAAGATTATTATTTGCACAAGACCGAATGTATCGACAAGATCGTGAGAAAAATTACTGACAGGTTTGAGACGGGACGTATCAGTATGCGAGAAATAAATTGACGGATCTACGCATTTTGCGCGAATAATCGCGTTCTTTTAAAACAAACTGTTAAACTAAATGTTAAGTGAGGTTTATCTGCTTTGCATATATAAACACATGTGCACTCAGTACGTTAAGTACACACAGTGCAGTTAGTATTCCTGTTGTGGTGAGAGAATCGTTCTGCTCGTGTGTCTCTGCCGTTAATGTATTTAAACGTGTTGCGCCATTAAATGTTTAATAAAGTTCTCATTACAAGAAGACAGTGAATATTCTTATTTAATAAATACAACA
>QVNW01004428.1:0-13255 GCA_014825475.1 Pseudomyrmex flavicornis
TTTACACAAAAATTATTTTTAGATGTCACTGTCGGATATTTAGAATGCCAGACAGACTAAGATTTTACACAAAAATTATTTTTAGATGTAAATGTAGAATATATTGAATGCCAGACAGATAAGATTTTACACAAAAATTATTTTTAGATGTCACTGTCGAATATTTAGAATGCCAGACAGACTAAGATTTTACACAAAAATTATTTTTAGATGTAAATGTCGGATTGCCATACACATTTATTGTTTTTATACCCGGAGAGGAATATTGCAAACCTAGTTCTCCTAAACCTCGAGGCTATGATCTAATATTCAGGCCCGCGGAGTTTAGCGAACCGGAGAAGTGCTCGCTCGGGAACGAAACGTGTACCGAGACAGGTCATTTGAGCAAATCTTGAGCGATATATTGACAAGTATCGGAAAATAGAATTTGCATAAAGCCGCAAATTGTTGAACTCTATATACAGTCGGTCATTATTACAACTTTTTGTTGACCACATTAAATTACGTAATTCTTCTTTTTAAGTTTTCTCTCGTCAATTAAAAGAAGACGGTGTCGTGTCTCGTCTTAATATCCGAAAGAATTCTGCGAATCATTCATTTGATTTGACATAAAGTCAAGAGTAATTGTGATAAACATCGCGTCATTAATTATGTCTGAGAGTTTACAAGCGCTTTCAAAAAGAACCTACATTAAATTTTATTATCGGTTTACGTAAAGTTTTTATCGTCTCATTAATATCGTTTGTCTCATTAATATTGTTCTCCATCTTGTTTAAATAATTGGCCAATTAAACATTGAGAGAAGACCGTTCGCGCGTCACAAATTTGACGCAGAAAAGAGAGTACAAATAGCGCTCTAATAAAATTCAAGGAGATCTACCAGCGTTACAACGAATGCGAAACAGATATTTGCGTGCGTGTCGCTTTCGTATTTTCGTGTAACTATAACTTAATTCGGTCATCGAAGTTGTGTTGTACGGGAGTTTCAGCTCCCCCGAAATAACTACTGTACGTGCGCGCGCGTATGTGTGTATGCGCTGCACATCCGATATTTCTGAATGCGACGATGCACTTTTTATCGATTATGGTTTTTCCCAGTTTTTCGAAATAATAACGATAGAACACAATCGGAAATTCTATTGCTGAATGCTTTTATGAGCGTGTACGCATCTACGTTGTACACACGTTCGCACACACGTTCTCGAGAGACAAAACCATCGATCGATATCAAGCGAGATGGGGTTTTCGTGATATTTTGCGATTTTTTTTTTTTTTACTGTAAACAGTAAACACCCTTGTAAACAAGATACAAAGCGCGCAACTTTGTTGGAACAAAAACTGTACTACAGTATTTAAAATCGATTTTAAAATAAAGGTTGCGCTCTTTCAAAATAAAAAGATTTTTTTCTCTGTCTTTTTATTTTATTGTAATATAATAAAACTTGTCGCGCGACATTTGTCCGCGGTAATCGCGTTACGTGACTTACTTTTATCGTCTCGCACAAAGTACAACAATTTCTGTGCAAACTCCAAGGTCATCGATGCGATCAGTCTATCGTGGGATATCCATCAAGTCGCGGTGATTTATTACACACTTGTGGCATGAACCCAAGAGACGGGAGGGATCCAAGGACACACGGTCAATACGTGGATGAATCAGGAAATCAAGTTCAATTACTCGCCCGCGCCGTCTTAACGGCTTCCGACCGGCTCGAAGCCGGAGGGAGGAGTTGCAGAGATCGGTGCAGAGAGAGGAGCGCATTGTGAGAGCAGTCGAGGAAGATAAGACGTCGAGATAGGATATCGAGATAAAATCCTACGTAATCGTTCGTCTTAGAAGTCGTTTTTCCTCTCTCTTTCTCTCTCTCTCTCTCTTTCTCTCTCATCTGATTTTTAACTTTGCGCTGCAAAGTCGCGGAGGCATCCGCGACAATTTCGTTCCCAAACGGTGAAGAGCGTGACTTCGAGAGGCATTTGTACAATCGCCTTATAAAGCGCGTTGTCGATAACGCCACCGAGATTGTTGGTACATCATTACAGAAAACCATCTTGGGCAAGATTCTTGTCGAAAAGTTGTTTCGTCTCAATATATAAAGCCGGCTTGAATTGCGCATCGCGCGTGTCAGACGGCAAAGTGTTCCGAAAAGATGTCTGGAGACGGAACGAGATTCCCGTAAAAGAGTCGCTCGCCATTTTTTTTTTATGTTTAACGAGCCGAAAACAAGAACGCTCGCTAGAATCTCGCTCGGCCGGAGTAATGGAAAAACGGCGATAAAGTGTTGCAGTCTCTCTCTCTTGCAGTCTCACTGATTGCCCGCAGTAACGCACCAACGTTAGAGAACGTAGAAGTTTCGAGTCTATCTCACGTTAAAAGTGAGAACACTCGGACTTCGCTGAGTTCGTTAGCCAATTACAATCAATTATATCGAAGCAAGACAGAATTGTCGTTGCAATTCGGTTTAGCGGTTTAGAACTGAAGTTCTGTAGTAGAGTGGCGTGAAGTTGTACAAGCGAAAATTTGGTCGCTGCGATTGCTCTTCGACAGAAACTACTCGAAAGAGAGAAAAAGAGAGAAAGAGAGAGATCGATGTTTCAATAAACCATGAAAGTAAATAAAAAGATTGTTGTAGTGCGCGCGAAATGATACGATAGACGCGATACAAAAAAAGTAAAATACAGTAAATGTAAAATATAATAAATTATTACAAGTCGCCGGATACTTGTCTGCAAACGTGACAAATAAAAATAGAATAAAGTTGAGATTTCCTGAAAAAGTAGTCTATCGGGATAGTCTATCGTCAGGAATGAGAAATGTTTTCTCTCGAAACGTCTAAAAGAAGATGCACAACTTTTCTCCTCTACTTTTCTTCGCTACACTGAGCTTATACAATTTTTGCATTATCTCATTGCAGCTGTCTCTCGCGCTTCGTAGTAGTTTATCTGGATATTCGCGTCGAGTGACGCTTCGTAATTTATTCCTTTGACAGTTTCGTCTTAATGTTGGAAAACTGTATAATATTTTTGCCAAAGAGAAAGAGAAATATGATGGTGTAATATACGATGTAATAATATAAATTTATTAATACGATTTTAATACTTTTGCGTGAGCGCGAAATAAATATCATAGAAGAGCTGTGCGTTATATGTGTGTGTAGAATTATATCACGCAAATTATATACCGCGATAAAAGAGGGGAAATAATTAATACATTTATCGTAATTAGATACGGATGACAGAGTTCGCAAATAATTGTGCATTTAACATAAATGCTTTGATATAGTTTCAATATTTAAAATAACGTATAAATGTTACCGATAAAATATTTACATGCAAATCGATTTTAAAACACAACAATTTACATACGTGTTTCAACATCATGTCCGTTATAATATCGCGGGATGTATCACATTAACATCGAGTATTTTAACATCTGTACGCTTGACTTAATTGCTGAAAAAACAGCGTGTTCGCGCGAGTTTAACATTCTTGTGTATCGAAGGAAGTCGGGCGAATAATATTATTTAAAGAAATTATATTTGCTCTTCTCTCTTTCGCGTTTATTTAAGAGAAAAATTTTAAACACGCGCTCTGCGTGTTATATCTCTCGCATTCGCACAAACCTATTGCGTAATTAGTACGTTAGAATGAAAAAATATCGCGCTATATGTAACATGCAAATTTCTAGCTGAAATGACTGACCGAAATATTATGAAAATGGAAAGCACCTGTTTTCACATGGTAAATTAAACAGTTCAACAGACGGAGACGGAGAAACTTCCATTTCTCTCTGAATTTCTCGCGTGTGCTATAAATAGATTTGCTGATAAAATATGGAGCATAGAATTTTCTGCATCCGCATAAATCGCACGTTTTTCATACTCCTGATTAAGTTTTTATCTTGTGACATGTTTCGTACGTGTAATGTCGCGCAATATTAAGTGAGACGCGTGTTATAAGTTCGAGTTGTGAGAACGAAATCCGAATAACTTGTAGAAGCACGAAGACTGCTCCGCTGTGATTCTAAGGTTGAACGTGTCTGGATTGTGTAAAATTCAAATAATGTGCATTGATACGAGACACAATGTTATGAGACGTTCGCGAATGACAAAATGCTCGATGAAGAGAAATGAAAAATTCTCAGAAAAAAATATATAAATAAAAAGTCAATAATATGTTTTAAAACATGGCTCAACTGAATTTTTATATAAATTGTGCCGATTTTTCAGAGAATTAATGTAATATTCAAGTAATTTGCTTGAATATTATAACGATCAATATTTCATTATTCTTTTTTTCTTGTATTAAATTTTTTTTCAAATTTTTTCCTATATTTTAAATTTGCATATGGTTTGAATTTTTTATTCCTGTCTCGCTTAAATAAGAATTTAATCCCAAGAGAATTTGAATTCTCTTGTCAATTTCTAAGACATTTTCAACTTTTTCTAGATTTAAAAAAATATAATTATATTACACTCTCTCGATAGCCGCAGCTTTTTAAATCACAATCTCGTAAAGTCGTTTCATATTCTCGAATTTTCGACTTCATTAATTCTGAACCTGAGAGGGAAACGGCCGAAAAATTTCATTCATTTTCGGCGCGCAGTCAAATGAAATCGAGATCAAGGCTGGTCAGTGACGGAGAATCGATGGACTATTCAGAGTTCAACGCTTACGTTCAAGGAGACGGTGTATCGCTTGATGAAAAGCGCGGAATGCGCGTCATTGATTTCGCCGCGAAACGATTTATGGTGGTATAATTATCGGCGCTTTTTATCATCTCTCTTTCGCGGAGACTCAGGATCGTTTGTCAAACACTCCGCAACATGGTAAACAGAAATCCTAGCAAAGCGAGCGTACTTCTGTAGAAGAGAGCTATTTGCTCCCAAGCATCTTTGCGGGAGAAACGTCGATGGGACAACTTTATTTCTAGCCTTTGGCTTTTCACAAAATCTTTTTCGAACTTTCACGGTTATTGTGTAATGATGGATCGTTATAAATTGTTGATCTCGGCAGAAAGAACTTCAAACAAGTTTGGAAAAATTGTACGTGTTTTTTTCTTTTTATCGAATCGCAGAACAATTTGTATTTTATATTTCATCTTTGGTTTCATTTGATTTTCTCGGGACGCATTGATTTAAACATTATTCTATTTTAAAAATTTTTGATCTTTAAAACAAAAATGCAACATTAAAACACCGCGCGCTTTATTTAAACGCAAATTCTGAATCAGTTCGTTTTTTCTCGCTCGTTCAAACATGAAATTTCTATTTTTAGCATCCTGTGATATATAATCCCAAAGCTCACCGACCTTTTTTTTATCAAACATATTTGCACAAGTTTTCCTCGATATGTAACACTCGTCTGTATGCGTATGTTTAATTTGTTGGTTATTTTAATGCGACAAGATAGACGAAAATAAAATAGTGTGTTACGAGCGACAAGAATAAAATTTTTACGAACAATTTCGCATTCATCAGATTCATATATCTCGTGTTTGAAATCTGTGAACTATTCGAACGCAAGAAAGTCAATAAATAACGTTGGCACGATAGGGAATACGCGTCGAATCTTTCGACAAGCAAAATAAAACTTTCTATCGTGTGCACAAAGACAATGTCAATGTCTCTGCCGTTCGATCGTTCTTTTAAAGACAATAGCGACACGTTTATTGCTCAGCAATTTGGGTCGTTGTTCGTTATCTATGCAACGCGCAAACAAGATTGGTAACCCACTTACTAGTTTTGCTTGACAAACAGTATTTTTCTTACAGAAAAATGCTACTTGTCACCTCTTTAACAAAATCGGGTCGATTGAGCTAAAAATCCGTACTGGATTTCACAACACCGCGCGTTTGATGCATCGTTACGTATATGTCATGTTCATCGGAGACGTATTCTTGCGGAACACGCCACGTCAGATATAACTCCCTCCCCCAAAAAAACTCCGCCTAAATCGCGATTTGCAAGAGAGCCGATATTGAGCGTCGCGTCTGAGCGTGCGAGAAAAACGAATGGAAATTTATGACTGGAGGAAAGTTAAAAAGCGAGTTTATGAATCATCGCGAAAATCGAATGGCATAAATAACGATGTGTGCATCTTTTCCGTAAGGATAACATACGTAGCTATCCGCCACCTGTAATACCCACTTTGAGGAAGACCGCGGTCGTATATCGGAGAAACGAAGTGGGATAAATAAAATCTAAGTAGTAAAAGATAAAGAAAAAGAAAAACAAAACTGAATATACTTTTATAGCTCTTTATTGAGGCAAAACTGACTTTCTCTCTCTCGTCGACTTGCTTTATGTTGCGCGTTTCTTCTTTTCTCTCTCAGTTTTACGACTTTACTCCATTTTACGAGAGCATGACAATTCTCAAGAGAGCGCGACATAATATTGCATGCCTTTGAAATTAACCAAAAAAGAGATCGACAACACATTAATGAAGTCAAGAACTTATATCGATATTTGCAATAATACTGTTACGTAACATTTTCGAACGTTAATTCGGTGTGTCGATGTACATGCGTTAGAGTGGACGCAAGAAAAAAGAACGCGAACTTTATATCTGACAGATTATGGTTTCTGATAACGAACTGAAGCCTCTTCTGTAAAGGTCAAAGTTTCATTCCTATCATTAACGATTTTTTTTTGTACAAGACCTTCAAACTGTTACTAAAAATGTCATAAAGAGAGAAGCGACTACTAAAAATGATTGTAAAAGCAGATAAAAACGAAACGTTAAGCACACAATTCTCTTTATTATGTATGTAACACATTATGTACGGAAAGCTTTTTAATAATATATAATATTTTATTATATCTTTAATAAATTACATCCAAGAAACGTTTGAATTTAAGCGAAACAATTTTTTGTGCTTATCGTGCAAAATAATATTTTTATTCTTAGTTTTTTTTTTTTTAACAAAAAGCGGCGAAAAATACTAAATATAATTTATCTAAATAGAGGATAAGTAGATATAAGATATGAGAAGATGAAAGCGATAGATTATATGTACAGATGAGAAATCAGATAAGTCAATGCGTGCAGATTGTCGAGTTATCGGCTGTAGGTTCGATGTCACGTAGACCTCGGATGTCGATAGGTGGTCGGTCCGAGCGTAACCGACGTGTAACTACTGTCCGGGACGTAACCGGCGTAACCACTGTCGCGACACACACGCGCTTTTACTACTGGCGTCGTCACACAGTACCATCTCTCGCTTATCATTCGACTGTTCCCGTCTCCGTTGTTATCACTCGCCGTACAAACGACCCCGTTTACCAATGGGGATCGCGATTATCACATTTCGTCTCCATAAAGAAACCATCAGTGGCCTATTCCCCACTTCAACGAATCTACCTCCACCGGTTTGTCGCGCGATCAATACTCGGCCTAGCATCCGGCCGGCAGATGTATCTCTCGGTTGCCTCATGAGTCTCGAACATCCTTGCGACGCGGTTCCGCGTACTCGCAGGAGACGGTCGCGCTTCGCATCCGTATGTCATGCAAATCGATACCCCGTGCGTTCGCTCATTCGAAACATTTATTTACACGGCGTGCACGATGTGTTCTCCCGTATGAATCGTCGCGACGAACGTTGCCGTCGGGCGAGATCTCGTGAGAACGAGTGAGAGTGAGACAGAGAGAGAGAAAGAAAGAAAGAGATCGGTTGGAAGAATCCTGTGCAGAGCGCGCCGTTCGACGGACACGCGCGGGACATTTCCTCCGCGTGAAACGGGACGACGAAGATGAAGAAGCAGAATGTCAGAACCCTGTCGCTGGTAGTAGTCACGTTTACGTATCTCCTGATCGGCGCCGCGATATTTGACGCCCTCGAGTCGAAAACCGAGAAGAGACGCTGGGATTATCTGCTGAGTGAGTTCATTCTCGTGTCTATCTTGCGCGTCTCCGATATATTTTTACGCACATTGATAATTCATTATTTCCGCCGCTTTGAGCGGGAAATATCTCCGCAGATATACGGAGCATCATGATGAAGAAGTACAACATCACGGCTGAAGATTACAAGCTGATCGAGATCCTAATAATAGAGAATAAGCCACACAAAGCGGGACCGCAATGGAAATTCCCAGGTGCCTTCTATTTTGCTACACTAGTACTAGCCATGATCGGTAAGTGGTTTTTTGAATAAAACATATACACCTAAAACCATTTTTTTGAGAAGCTAATTTTAAGCACGTGTTTAAAACGCTTTGACACTAAACACATTCCTTTGAAATGTAATTAAAAGTCATATGATATGTTAAAAAAAAAAAGAAAAAGTCTGTCTATGGGAAAATAAAAAGTATTAAAGTGAAATAAATTGGCATGCGTTCAAAAATCCTTGACGCAATGTATTTTCTTCAAGGATACGGGCACTCCACTCCAGTGACTATGAAGGGAAAGGCGTTTTGTATGATATACGCGATGATCGGCATCCCCATGGGGCTTGTGATGTTCCAAAGTATCGGCGAGCGATTGAACAAGTTCGCGTCCGTCGTGATCAAACGGGCGAAGACCTATCTCGGATTTCGGAACAACGAGGCGACGGAAATGAATCTCATGCTGGCGACCGGTCTGCTCTCGAGTATAATTATCACGATGGGCGCCGCGATGTTCTCCAAATACGAGGGTTGGAGTTACATGGACAGTTTCTACTACTGCTTCGTGACGCTCACGACCATAGGCTTCGGCGACTACGTTGCTCTCCAGGTAGGTTAACAACATCTCGCTGATGATCGCGCTCGAAGTGTTTTCAATTTTAGTAAAATGCAAATGAATTATTCGCAGAACGATCAAGCGCTTTCCACCAAGCCCGGATATGTGATCCTGAGTTTAGTTTTTATCCTGTTCGGCTTGGCCGTCGTCGCCGCCAGTATCAATCTGCTCGTGCTGCGCTTCATGACAACGTAAGTGATAAATATTCCACACGAAGCACAGGAGACTAAAGAGGAAATGATTAAATTTCTCTTTTCGAAACGTAATATTTTAGAGGCGAGGCGCGCCGTGAAGAGAGCGAAGTGCAGCCCGATCCCTATCACGTTGTGACGTTCGACGACGAGGTCGTGGACGGCAAGCTCCTGGCTACTCAGGAAACGATCATGCAGGACACGGACGACTGCGTGAGCGTGTGTTCCTGCACCTGTCTCGGTCCGGCCACGTATTCCGACATGCTGGATCCGGATTACCAGTGCTACCGGCGACGATCGATCTCCGACGGTTCTCTGAAGCGCGCGTCCGTCTGATGGAGGGAGTTGCATAGACCCAGTCTATGTGGTCGATTTCCCAAAGCCGACAGTCGCGAAGTGCTCGGTATCGTTGTGTAAGGATCATATTCCGCACGGAACGTTACGTACCGCGCGCTGTGTAACGTGCAATTTGCGACGACTCAATGATCGAAAACGATCGGATGAAGAAGATGACATTCGGGAGGGGTGAGAAGATTCACGTCCTATGGAAAGTAACAGTTGAAAACTGTCTTCAGTCAGTTAGTATTCAGTTTGATATGTATACTAAGACACTGACTTAACAGGTCTATGTGACGGTTGGGATGAAAAATACTTGTATACAATGCACTCTTCCTCTCTACTTGACATAATCAATACTCGAATAATTCCAAAGCGACGGATTTTGATAATTAATATTATATCGAAACATGTAAATTTCTAATTTTCGTATATACACATAATATAACATAGCAATCGGTATCTCTAGTACTCAAGTACTTTCTAAGATTTTTGCAAACTCGTATCCTAGAAAAGTTAAACCATTCCAATATATTATATATATATTATATATATTATATATATTTAATATATATACTTTACAAACGCTTAAACTTGCGCGTTAACAGACGCGAATGATCCAAGAGATGACCGGCGTTTCCAGACCGTGGCCAAATTTATCAATTTTATTACACTTCCATTATACGTTATGTAAATATTAATATAATAGATATGTTTTAATAATATAATGTTACATATACACACACACACACACATATTCTTCCAATATTTATATTCCAAAATGTTACAAACTTACACGACTTGAAAATGTTAACTATAATAAATAAGACGATTTTTTGTCTAAAGAAATTCGACATAATAGCTTACATAATCAGATCGTGATTGCGTCGCAGTTGTGACTTTTTGACATTTTTGTGCTAAAAACTTATTCCAAAACGCGACACATAAAACAGTCACTTTTTGCAGAAGTAATTCAATTTTTAGGATAATTTATATATATATAAAAAAAACTAAATAAAGAAAAAGAGAGTCAATGTTAACAATGAGTTGAAATTTATAATATAACATTTTTAGAAAAAACAATAGAAGTTCTTTCTTGTTTTTAAAGAGAAAAGCGTAACATTCGCAGATATCTGACTTAACCTGATATTGAGACTTCAGCGACGACGAAAAGCTCAAGTTTTATTCACGCTAATGCATTATGAATAAACACAAGTGCGAATTGTTTGTAAGAGAAATAAACGAATATCCGTTTGTGCGTGTGAAACCATTGACTTTAAAGAATCTGTGGATATCTTGGTGCGGCATCAGCAAATACACTCCGAAATGTGCTCTTTACATGGACAGCACGGCCAAAATAACTGCCGAGAGAAACAGGCATGTTGCACTTAATCACTGGTGGATAATACATCCATTCAGTTATATTAGGTACATTATATACGTATTTTAATTCTCTCTTTTTCTCCTTTTCTACTCTCTCTCTCTCTCTCTCTCTCTCTCTCTCTCTCTTTCTCTCTCTCTCTCTTTACATGTAATATATCTATATTCCACTTACAAACACACATTATCTTTAAAACTTTATATTTAAAAATGCAATACTTGCTTTTTAATGCACAGTAGACAAAAGATGTATATTATATTTTACACAATAAAATTTTACAGATTTTTATGGGAAATCTTTATGACAGCAACATATTTGATTGCTTTCTTTACCATTCCCTGTATGATCTGCTTCGTTGTAATGGACTACAAATCCATTCATTTGGACAAAGTGAACATTCCGATTTACGCGATCTGCTGGGTGGATATAGCGTTCAATTTCATTACGGGATATTACGACGAGAAAAATGTGTCTGTCGAATTGAAGCTCGGTAGAATATTTGCGTAAGATTTTTTTTATTCACAATGGGTTTTTGCTCGATCATTCCCGCTAATGATAGTTGCACATATCGCTTTCCGCAGTTCTTACCTTAGAGGGTATTTCGTTCTGGATGCGCTATCTTCTCTCCCGTACGATCATTTGACAATGCCGTGGCGAAGACTTCCGGGAGACGGTCCGCATCTCGCCGTCACCTTAATCAATCTCCCGCCTCTCTTAAAGTTGACACGTTATAGCACTCTCAAGTCAAACATTGATCATCTATTTACGGTAGTATTTCCTTAATAAATTTCTCACAAAGAGATATGTTGAAAAAGACGTCTTTTATCGATAATTTTTTATGTCTCAGTATTTAGAAATACGGAATTACAACTTATGTAACACTCTATTGCTGGCTCTATACTTGATCGTTTGGTTTTCCTGCCTGACTTACTTTACACCGATTTTCGTGATATACCTTTCCAACGTCCCGCCAACGGTGAGCATATATCGTACGCAATAACGAATCACACTGTGAAAATACTAATGCATAATGAAATAATTAATTAATTAATGAATTAATTATATCGAATTTAAAAGTGTATTTTCACGTACATTAGCACGTACTGATCTTAAACTATCTGCTATAGTTGTAAACTTTAAAATTTGTTGTAACAATTCTGATGTTTAACAAAAAGAACTGCGAGGATTGTTGGATGGAGAACTTTGAGAACGACAGTTTTCGACTGAGATTTAAAAACAGCGTGTACATCGCGGTAGTAAATATAATGGCGAGTGGCTATGGCCGATATCCACCCAAAACGACTAGTATCGCCATTTTATTTAGCCTTCTTATGATTAGCGGCAAATTTATTGCGTGTTACATTTTGAGTAAGATGTTTATCCTTTCGGCATATATTGTAGTACGTTGATCGATGTGTTTCCTTTGATTAATGTTTAGAGACATGTTAATGTTATTCTTTAGTCGCGTTGTTTCGTTTCACGGCCGAGAGCAAAATATCTGAAATACAATACGAAGAGATGATAAATCAAGTGCAAGCCTATGTGGAATACAAAAATCTGTTGCCGCACATAAGGGAACGCGTTCTGGCTTATTATCGTTATCGCTTCAGGGGAAGTTACTTTCGCACCAAACGTATTTTGTCAGATTTGACAGGTAAAAAACGGAAAACTCTTCAGGTATATAACAAAGTAGTGCATAAACAAAGAGGTCAAAAGACATTGATATAACGTATAATAATTTCAATAATGAGAACAAATTCCAAATTTATTTTCTAAAAGAATTAAAAATAATTTTGATATTTAATAAAAAAAAACAAAAAAAACGTGCATTTCTTTTCAAGAACCACTACGCCAGGAAGTTGCATTTCACTCCTGTCGACGATTAATCGAAAACGTAGCGATCTTCAGAAATCTACCAAACGACATTCTCCAGTTACTGGTGAACAAGTTGAAGTTCGAGTTGTATTTGCCAAATGATGTAATTATCAAATCCGGCACCCAGGGTGATTGCATGTTCTTTCTCTCTTTCGGAATCGTCGCGGTTCTGACGCCAACTGGGAGAGAGGTTGGTTAATTAGTGGATTAAAATTCGACACGAAAAAAAAAAACAAAAATTCTTTGAAATTTTTCTCCTCAGATCTGTCACTTGGAAGACGGCGCTCACTTCGGCGAAATCGCGCTTTTAGTGGCGGATCATCGCAGAATAGCCAGTGTCATCGCGGTCGACGTCTGCGAGGTTTATCGGCTCGATCGTAAGAACTTTCGTCAGTGCGTAGACGTAAACAGCGAATTGTTCGCGGAGATCGAACGCATTGCTAGCGAACGCATAGAAAAAACACTCTTAATTGAGGAACAGTATAAACGTTACCTTCCCGAGACGAAACAACAAACTACAACAGAGAATTTAAATTACAATAAATTCTCATAATCTGCGTCATCTCCGGGACGTAAGACTGATGAAACTCATCTATTATCTAATTGTATGTTACATTAAGGTTATTAAGATAAATTTAATTACTATCATTAAGATAAATTAGTTAGATATAATGTTAGATTATTATTAAATTATTGAGGTAATGTTTTAAAATAGGTACTGACGAGTTAATTAAAAAAAAAAAAAAAAAAAAAA